>BTHU01000002.1:66987673-67230173 GCA_036184795.1 Tokudaia tokunoshimensis | reverse complement strand
TTAAATGTACATAAACATATAATATATTATAATTATATATAAATATTACATATAATGTATATATGTAGTTAGTTATTATTCCTTGCATTTATCACATTACAGTGCTCAAGTGAAGTAGCTGAAGCAATGTGTTTGCTTCCTTCCTTGTAATTCTAGATTTTTAATTATCATGAGCTGTTTGGTTGGAAACTTTCCATATTTTCAATTCCCTCATTCTACATTACTTTAAGCAGACCTTTAAAAGAAATAATTATATGACATTTTTCTAATATTGTCCTTAAAAGTAAACCAGCCACTAACAATATACTAACTAGCCCTGTATCACTAGAAGTAAATAGAATTTTAAAGGGGTTGTAAGAACAAAAATGTGTTAAGGAAGCCAGTTTTTAAAGTCTACTACTTACTAGTACTTATCTGGAAACTTTGCAAAATCTCACAGCAATCACTTGCAAATTAATTTTGACAGAAGTCTGGTGATTTTCCCACCTAACAAATAACAACTGGGAAAGGAAATAGCACACCATGATCTAAGGAGGGGGCCAGGGTCTGTTCCCAAAGTCCCAGCCCTATGCTGACAGTTTTCTCTCCATTCTTGAGAACATCTCCTTCTTAGGGACATATTTTAAACAAACACAAGTAAAATCACCATGCTTTAAAACTGTACTTATCTTGTGTTTTGTTTTGTTTTGTTTGTTTTTTGTTTTATTAATCATTCCATTTGTTTACAATTCAAATGACATCCCATTTCCTGATCACCTCTCCATCATCCCCTCATCCCATAACCTCCTTCTCCTTTGCCTCTATGAGGGTGCTTCCCTACATATCCACCCTCTCCTGCCCCACAACTCCAGCATCCCCCTATACTGGGGAATCAAACCTCCCTGGGACCAAGGGCCTCCCCTCCCATTGCTGTTGAGCAAGGCCATCCTCTGCTACATATGTATCTGGAGCATGGATCCCCCAGGTACACTCCTTGGTTGGTGGTCTAGGCTCTGGTAGAACTGGGTGGTCAGGCCAGCCTATGTTGTTCTTCCAATGGGGTTGCGATCCCCTTCAGTTCTTCTGCCAGCTCCCCTACCAGGTTCCCTGAGCACAGTCTGATAAGAACATCCCCAGGCATCCACATCTACTTGGTCTTATCTTGTGAGTCTGCATCTTTCTCTTTTTTATTATCTTTTAGGTTGCAATTTGAGATTTCTTTATTTGTCCTTGTTTAATTCATCCTCAATTTTAATTTGGATACTTGCTTTGTACCCTAACAACCTTCTTTATATATTTCATTTTTCTTATTTCTTGTTATCCTTTACTTCCCTTCCCTCAATTCTGCTGCTTTGTTAACATCTTATAAGGACATTGGGTGTGTGATATAAGAAGCACAGCCTCAGACTGTAAGTGACTTCACTGGTCGTATGTTTCTGTAGTGACACAGAAAAATGTTTTATTTGCATCACCAACTTTGAGTAACACAATTTGTGAAAATTTCAAACATGTTGTCCATCCAGATTCACTGTCTTAGCTATAGAAACTGTGACCGGATGAATTACTTTATTGATCTATTGATCTTTTCATCAGTGTTGCAGTGAGTAAATAGACATGGCACTAAGGAACTTTAATGTTATGTCAATGTACCTGGGTCACAGCAAATATAGCACTGAAAAGAGTTCACGCATGGGTGTGGATTAAGTCTGCATTTAAAGTTGTAAGGCACGGTTTTGCTGTCTTCCAAAACACCCATACTGGTTCACAGTTTTTAAAATCCAGTAAAGGGTTTGTGCAAGTCTTCACCATCAGAATCCCACAGTCTCTCTTTTGGTGTGGCAGGCATCCTGTTGTTTAAGGAAGTGTCCCCTAATACTGATGAGACAGAATGCCACTTTACATGTTTACTTGCCATTTCATTTGTTAGTCAGCAAGTTCATGTCATCCTTGCTCCTCTCCCGGACATTTCATCAGGCTGTTGTTTATAGGCCTGTATCTTTATACATTTGAATCGACTTAAGTTGTTTATAAAATCTGGATAATAAAGTTTTCTATTTTTGTCAAGAACACTTTATAAGATTTAAATAATAAAGTTTTTTTTATTTTTTTACCTTTGGAATTGTTCTGTTTTAAATCTGTATGTATGAAATGTATGTATGAAAGAAAGACAAATAGACACACACACAGAGACTGAGAAAGAGAGAAAGAGAGAGACAGAGAGACAGAGACAAAAACAGAGACAGACAGAGCAGGACAGAGAGAACATGTTTGTGTTTAGGTATCTAGGGAACAAAAGGAATCATTGGATCCCCTGGAGTTAGAGTTGTGAGATGCTCAATGCTGTGTGGGAAGCAAACTTAGGTAATAAACTTCCGTCCTCTAAAAGAACAGCACACACTTCCAGTCATTAAGCCATCTCTCCAGTCTACATCTTTTTAAAATTTTAAAAACATTCACCGCTAAGTCATTTTCTCTTAAAGAGTTTGGTTTCATTTCTTTTTTCTCTACTCAGCATATATGAGAAATATAAAAAAAATGGAGGTAGAAAACTTGTTCTCATTTACTATAAATTTAAAAATGACTCATCTAAACAATACCATCAACTGTTTGTAGAGCATCTAGTTATGTTCTAATGCAAAGCTTTCAAAGCAGTGCATGTCGTACCCTGCAGAAAACAGGGCTACATGGTGCTCTTAGTCATTAAGGGTTTTTGTTGTTGTTGTTGTTTGTTTTCTTTTTCTTTTTTTTTTGTTTTTTCGAGACAGGGTTTCTCTGTGTAGCCCTGGCTGTCCTGGAACTCACTTTGTAGACCAGGCTGGCCTTGAACTCAGAAATCCGTCTGCCTCTGCCTCCCAAGTGCTGGGATTAAAGGCGTGCGCCACCACAGCCCGGCGTTGTTTGTTTTCTTAATCTGATACAAATGCATTCCTTACCATGGACTCTTGGATTTATCCTGTTGAGTGTGCAATAATCAGTTTCTGCATATTTTCTCTAAGATACTAAAGAGTAAATGAGATAAGAAAATGATACAGAATGAAGAATAGCATTTCAGAATATTATTGTAATAATCTAAAAGCAAGACTATGGAATTTTAGATTAAAATAACATCAGTACCCATAGTGAGAAATTAGCAGACTTAAATAAAGGAAACGTTCCTGCTGAGAAAAATGTAAATTATTTTCAGTCTGTTTCAAAAGAATAATTTCTGAAACTAAAAATGTCTTAACATTTATTCCTACTTTCTGCTTAGCTTGGCTTTGCCTTTTAAAACTTGATTTTATATATATATATATATATATATATATATATATATATATAAACAACAGTTAATAAACAAAAGAGGCCATGGATTTTAAATAGAACAAGGAGGGGTAAATAGGAGGCTATGAATAGAGGAAAGAAAAGGGGTTAGAGATATGTAGGAGATGATGTTTATTCTCTAATTGGTTCTTGATTGTGTCAATAAAGGAGGCAGAAGTCAATTGCTGGGTGAAGGGAAAAAGGTAGGGCTTCAGGTTCCCAGGAGACAGAGAAAGGAAGCCTTCAGACCAAACTTTTGAGCAAGGAGGAAGCTGAAGACATGTAGGTCTTAGGACCGCTATAGTTTGTAGCTTCCACTGCAAGCAGGCAAGAAGAGGATGAAGGGAACTAGCTGGTAAGATTAGGGCCAGAAATTCTTCACCCAGTCATTGAGTTATCTGGCTAATTTTAAAATAATAAAACTGTCTCTTGTTTTCTATCCGCTGAGCTAAAGTGGGCAGGAGGAGAGAGAGGTCAGTTGGGGCAAATGGATGTTCGGGTTTGGTAAAGTGCTGTGAGGGGCTGGGAGAGAGCTCTCAGGAAAAATGGCCTTTGGTAGAGCTAAGCTGAGAGCTTGACCCCAGTCAAAGGGGCAAGCAGGACTGGGGACAGAAGGTTAAAAAAATACAAGCATCAGAGATAGTGATCAACTAAAAGGGGAAGATAATGTAACTATACTAAAACCTCCAAAATAAAGAAATTTAAAACAAAATAAAACAAGAGGATATTAAATTGTTTAGAAATTGTAAATATGCCTTCTCTTCCGTTTCTCCCCCCTCCCCCATTCATGCCTCCCGTGGTGTGTTTCAAATTCCTGACTTTCTTTTTCTTTAATTGTTACACCTCTCTGTTTTTACTTTTCACTGAATTTTGAATAACAGGAATACGCTATATGAAATGAACCCTCCAAGACAGACCTTTCAGGAAGTTAGATACAGCAAAAGTTTGATGACCTCACACATTTGATGACTCTCTAAAATAAACACATAGGCATTGCTTGTCTGCATTTTAACATGAACTGTCACTTATGAACACAATGGGCTCTGCCCCTGCTTCAGAAAAGCTTTTTTGTAATTTCATGAAAATAACAGCTTAAACAATATGCATATTGGCTTAACTAAAGACCCTTTTTAGACACAATTAGTTCCATAAAATCATAGAACATTTACTGAACAGGATATGTCATTATTTGTCAACCTGGTTACTTTTGGAATTAACTAAAACCCAAATGGGTGGTTATAAGCTTGTATACATGTGAAGACTGTTTTGTTTTGCTTTTGACCTTAATTAATTTTTTTTTTTTGAAGTGGGAAGACTCACTTCTATCCTGGATTTTTGAGGTGGGAAGAAGATTCACCTTTAATCTCGACCACACTCTCTGCTGGTGGCCTATATAAAGGACATTGAAGTAAGTTTGCTCTCTGCCTGATTACTCTTAGCTTTGCTGACAAGTCCATCCCTCCACTAGAAGCAGAACCTACATCTTAGGATTCTGGTGTGTACTGAAAACCAGCTGAGACTTCCAGACTATGGATTGAACAAATACAAGATTGTTGAAACTTCCATTCATAGGCAAACACTGTTGGATTAACTGAACAACAGTTTGTAAGCCATTCTAAAAAATCCCTTTCCTATATACAGAGATTCATTCCATAAGTTCTTTTTCTTTTGATAATCTAGACTAATACACAGGGAGTCTCTAACTTACCGGTTGTGATGTTCAACATGAATTTATTCTTTGATTTATTATTGTGACACTTGGCTTTTTCTTTAAAAAAACAAAACTCTATTTTCCTTTCTCCCTTTCTATCAAAAAGCAAAGGTAACATTTCCTTTCATCTGTATGCAAATAATAGCTTTAATTTGATTAAATCAGGAATTATCTTATGAAAGACACTCATCAGCCACTCATCCTGTTCCTCTCTGTTGATTTGATTCATTCTTTTTTCTATTTCCATTTTAATAATTGTTTTATCATTTCACATTAATGTGGAAAATAAATAAATTAAATTAAATGCATCGAAGAGCTTCAAAGCAAATAAGCTTTTGCTATGTCAGGTATTCAACATCCAAAACATAATTTTGTTTTTCTTCTCTGTGTAATAAATATGCATTAAATTGAAGAAAACAATTGCAAATTAATTTTTCATTGTTTTCAAAATATTCCAGTGTTCCTTCTACCTTAATAATCAATTTAACCTCAAATATACCACCTAAATTTAAGACTTGCTTATGCTTTTTTCATAAAATAATACTATTTAACTTAAAAGATGCTGACTGATAAAAGTATCACTCAGATGAAAGAAAGTTTATCTCCTTATTCTAAGCATTTTCAAATTTAAAATATTCTTCTAGTGATGGTTTTTAATTTTTTTTCTGAATGTAGATACTAACAAAAGACTTACTGCCTTACAAAGTTAAACACAATTTATTTTTCCCCAAGGAAGTTCTTTGTGTCTTTCCATCTTCTGTATATTGGGAATTTTAGGTGCAGACTTCAAGCCTCTTACAAAGGAGCACTTGAAGATCATTTACTTAGCTCCTGAAAATCTACTTTTAAAACTAAAGCACTTAGCATAAATCCCCACAATGATTTATAGACAAGACAAGATTTGTATACAAGATACAAGATTTATAAACAATATATACAAGAAGAAATACACTTCATGTAGTGGAAAGAGGGTAACTGTAAAATTTATAGAGGGAAACAACTGTATGTACCAAGTGGGACCTAGAAGGGCCCTGTCAGAGTTCAACCACTGTGATTCTGTGCTGACCTCCTTCCAGGTCAGTCCTACCATATTGACATATTCATTAGGGTCAACCTGTCTCACACTTTCCTCAACCTTTTACATTATTTCATTATTGATTATGGTATGTGTTAAAGTCTGCATATTTTGGCTACATATTTTGTCTGTATTTATTTTGAGATTAAACAATTGATAACTGTGTTAGTTGTATACTGAAAAGTCAGAAATAGACAACTAGGAAATAATGCCACTATGTTCTTTTCATGTTTTAAAAAATTTAATCCTCGGAAGTAAAGAGCACTGCTCTTGCCTCTTTTTCCCTTCCCTTATAGAAGTTTTCTCACTCATATTTTCTAGATATGACTCAGCAGCAACTGGGCTGAAGAAGGCATCACAAGATAGTATTTTGAAAATGGCCCTTTAAGAGCTGTGCAAATAGGCAGGGGACTAATTTTGACAAGGGAAGCAGCAGCCACACAGGCTTCCCCGCTCCCTGTCAGCAGAAGCTGCCAAGATGTGGATCCTCTTGTTATCCATTCCCTTATTGACCTGCAGACTCTGCCCTTAGCCAGGCCTCTGATAAGATGTAGACATATGTCAGAGAGTCCCTGTCCTCCTGAGGCCATTGATACTATGCCCTGCCTCAGAGCCTTTCTAGCTGAAGAATAATTGCACATCGTTTATCTCCAGTGCCCTCCAGGACTCTCAGGCAGGTTTGTCCTGGGGCAGGCTGGCCTGCACTCTCTTTAATTTTGTTCTTTCTTCCTAGTCACTAACATGCTCCTACTTTCCCGGCTTGACTTTAGCCGTTTTTGATGCTCCAACTGCCGTTCACAGAGGACTGTGTCTACTGCACATGACTGTCATAATCAGGTCACTTATCAGTGACTCAAGACTCTCTATAAGACTAGAACCTTTTCAGACAGGCACATGCCATGTAAAAATAGGAGTGGCTTTAGTTTAAAACCACAATTATATGTTTGTTAAAAAAGTTTAGAGAATTAGTCCAAAAATAAGAGTCCTTTCAAATATTAAGTTGAAATAGCTCTCTTGAATTTATTTAAAATATACTATACAATTACTCATATATGATAACATGTTAGTACAGGTAGTATACATTCCATTGTATATTATCTGGAAATATATCATTTATACTATAAATTATATTACTATAGATTATACTAGTTATTAGTATTAATTGTATAATTAATTATATTGGTTCCTCTATGAGCTCTCTGAAAAATCTTACTCTAAGTAATTTACTACTAATAATAGTTGCTATAACTAATAGCATACTCGCAAGCATGCACACACATATTTTAAAAAGTTTTGGCATTTAAACAAAATATTTGAGCTCCCTCTGTATCAAATCACTTAAATGATAGTTCAATTTTTCCCTTTTTTCTTTCAAGATTTATTTAAAAATATATTTGTATGTATACATATATGTATATGTATATGTTTATGGTTGTACATGTGCATGCACATACACATACATATACATATACACATACACATATAAATGAGTTTGGCTGTCTACAGGAGACAGAAAATGGTGGTGGATTTCCTGAAGCTAGATTCACAGATGCTTGTGAGACACCTTATAGATGTTGAAATCAAGCATGGGTTTTCTAAACTACACATCCTCTTAACTGCTGAGCCATCTCTCTAAGTCCATGTACCTCTTTTTATTTAAATAAAGTTTTTTTCTTGACATAATTTTGCCAGAGTTTTAAATAATTTATGATTTTACAAGAGCAGGAAGAATAGGGGAGGCTTTCGTAGCTTTGACAAAGCATTTGTAAGTTGCAAACAAAGCTTATAAACCATTAAGGTATATTTAATGTGTGAAAACTTTTCACTGGGGGCTTTTATACTGGAATTTATTTACTCCCTGTGGTCAGTTCATGACACTTGTAACTTCTCATAGCTTACTATGAGGTTTCTTGTCATTATGCTTAGCAAAAACATATTTGAGAAAGCCAAAATGAGAAACAACCAATTTTATAAAACTATTCTAACAATTTGAAATAAGGACCAATCCAAGAGTCCTGGTTAATTTCATTTCATCACAAACTCATGCATATATGTTTACTCAGTTCACACATATTTTATACAAGCACACACAAAAACACATATGTATATACCCACTGAGTAGATGAGGTAAGATGTACTTCCACAAATCTGATGTTGGCTCAGTACATACAACCGGGCCAACCTGATAGCACAGTGAATAAATATACTTGAAACTAAATTCAATCTTTGTCCATGATAGTAGAATAGAACCAACTTCCAAAAGTTGTCGTCTGAGCTCCACATGTGTGTGGCACACATATGTCCCTACTTATACATGCACTTCCTACAGACACACATGCACAGTAATAATGCTTAAGTATTTTTAACATTTAAATATAGTAAAACCTTTGAGTGTGTCAGTGTAAAATGGTCATCTACATGGTATGTGGGTTAGTATAATTTTAGGCTTTGGATTCACTGTGATTCTGAATGAAGCAAGGCCCAGCAAACCCACCTTGTCCCCTTCTTATCCAAGGAGCCTAACTCTTCCATAGCCACATGAATGCGCTCTTCCGTCACATAATTTTATACATCACCATGGAAGTAGACTTTCTTTACTTGAACTGTGACCATGGGGATTAGACTCCTGGTCATTGGAAAGAATGAAGGATCAGGGTCAAGAACTATACTACTTCCTTTATTGTACTTCCTCTTGCCTCTTTGATGAGATTGTATCAAACATCTTTACTGAGACTTAGTGATTTGCCTGTGACATGCTCCTGAGTGTAGTCATAATAATTTTCCCTTCAAAATGGGTATTCATACAGCGATTTTTTTCAGTCATTTAAGAATACTGTAAGTATAAAGAAAGGACAGTGAACAAGACATATGAAGGAAGGAGAATGCTTTTTCTCCCATAAACAAGATCTCTGATAGATTATAAAGTCCCACATGGTCAGCCCTAAACATATACAAATTAGAAGCACTAAATGGACTCATCAGATTAGATAGAAATATATATGCATGAGCATATATTCTATATATATATATATGTATATGAAGCAATGATAATTACAGAAGAAGAAGTTATGAATTCAAGGAAGATTGTGCAGGAGGGAGGAATTAGGGAGATGTGAAAAAGATGTGCAAATAGTGTTCTCAGGTATGGAAATCTTAAATAGAATTTAAAAATTATTTAGTAAAAAGAATACTGCCTTCCTGACTTTGGGAACCTACATCATTAGGTCATTTTCTTCCAGGGTGCTTTAATCACCAATTTCAGGATGCTATGCATATTTTAATAACTACATTTCATTTTAATTTTCTACATTTTAAATGAAATTTATTTTTTTCTCATTGAAATAAGTAGAAACACACACATATATAATGAATTCTTAGCATAAGCAGAGTACTCTCTAACTTTGTGTGTTTCATCTTTATTGATGGTAACCTGTATTTCATTCAACAACTTTAATTTCTTATTTAAAAAGAAAGGTGATGCAGAAAAATGAATACTTTTCTAGAGGTGGCTGTATAATGGTTTAGGGTTTTTATGTCTAAGCTCTTAAGCAGTGAAAACAAAATCCAAAAAAAGGGAGGGGGGTTAAAAAGCTCACATATATCTGGTAGTTATCTATGTGCCCTGAATCTCTACCAGTCTTTTGACATTGCGATTCTGTCTGAATTGACAAAAACATGAAGAAAAAGCTTTTCTTTCTTTTTTCCCACTGTCTCCCATACACCTATGGTGAATTCCAGGGTACAGATCAAAGAGAATCAATCTATCAGTGTAATAAGCATTGGACCACATCTCCCCATCATGTGCAGGAAACTCTCCATAGATCCACACAGTGAGGAACAGAAAGATCAAGATTATAATGGAGAGGCATGGGAAGCAAGAAAATCCAAAGAATAAAAGGAGTTAAAATTTGTCTTTGCTCTTACAAACATTTATAATACTCAACACATTCCGTGCTCCTGTACGTGGTCCCAAGCCCTGAACTGGCATTCCATCTTGTGCTGGACCAGGTCCCTTTCCTTCCTCACTGAGGCTAAGGTGTCAGAGACCCAGCTTGGCTTTATTCCTCATGAAACTTTGCTTCTGCACATTTTAGAAAGCTTTTTATTTCTCCCCTCACACACGTTAACAGATAGGCCTGTTCTCCAGCTGTTGTCTCCTGAGCTTGCTTATTATTCTCTCCACATTACCTCCAACACTGAGATTTATTTCCTTTCCCTTTCTCTATGCCTATCTATTATTTTCCTGTGCAGAAAATCATCATCAATTCTTCCTTCAAACACTCAAACTTAAGTTCTCCCAGTTAAGTGCTTTATCTCAAAGGAGAGAAAATCTACCAAGCAATAACAGATTGCAACAATCTCAGGGCTGCTGGCTGCTTCTTTGGAAGCATCTATTGTGTCCTGGATAATGTTAAGTGACAATGAACCTGCATGGAAAAGTTCCTTTTGAATCAAGTAGAAATCAGCGCCCAGATAAACATAATTGTTTTCATTAGCAGAATCCCCTAAAGTCTCCCTCTCATGATCACTTTACTCCTCTACATATGGGGCAATATTTAGACATACAAGGGCAATCAAGAATCGGGGCATTTGGTGCATACCTCTATTCTTGGTATTCTGTAGACAGAGGTTGATAGATCGTTTTGCATTTGAGGACAAACTGATCTACATAATGAGTTCTAAGAGAGCCATGGCTATATGGGAAAAAAAATGTCTCACAAGGTGCATATTTACTGAATCTGAATAGCCAATGATAACCTAAAGTACATATTTAATGAATCTGAAAAGTCAATGATAACCTTCTATCTGTAAAGATATCTTCAGATAATCAATCTGTGATATTCATTTATCCAGCAACAATGTTCATTAGAACCAGCAATCAAAGACGCTTGCATTACAGTTTACTTTCTTGTATCTATGTATAGAAGTATTCACCAATAAATGAAAAAATTGAAAAGACCTTTGCACATAACTAACAGTTTATGTTCTTTATGTAAAAATTCTTTGCTAAGATATGTGAGAAGTGAGGCTTTCATATTCTTCATTTATCCCTAAATAACCCTAAGAATTAGGCAGGGGAGTGGGCACATACTTAAGATAACATCCCTGGAGCTCCAAGAAGACTACCCTATGCTCTGGCCCCACCCTAAGAAGTACTTATGATTACTAGAAAAGGTTGGTGGTTCTCATATCTTAGCAGTTACCGGAATATACTCTGCCATTGGCCTGCCTTCTTTCCACTTCTGATACAGTCATCTCTTAGTCTGTCAGAAGTCCCAGTAGCCTTTTCTACTAGCATTGTGATTACAACATCACAGAGTTTGGTGTACCACAGGAGGCGATACCTAAAGTATTGATCCTAGTGTCAGCCATACATGAGATGCTCAGTCACCACTAATGACAGTTATGATTACTAGTAATTACTTATCTTATCCCTCCTCTCATGGAAAGGCTGAGGGGCATTTGAATCAACAAACTCCCATGTAGATGACAATATTTGTAAAGTGTTAGTTGAAGGCTTTAAAGGGTGGTAATAATCACTGGGTAAAGAATGGTATACACTCAACAGAACTTTACTGTCTTTCTGAAGTAGTATTTCTATTGGATGATTCATGTGGGACTGAATGAGATGAGGTAATATGCTGAAAGCTGTTACCATGCACAGGATGTGGCACACAGTAAGTGCTCATTGAAAACAGTGGTTATAAGAATTTTCTCCTTAAGAGAGAATGATGTCATTCTCTGCATTTTTCCAGTAAAACATTTTACCCCTTTGAAGTAGCTAGCATGAAAGCAGAATTTTCACTAGTTTCTCTTCTTCCTTTTAAGTTTTTACTCATTTTAATATAATCATCTAAATGTATGTGGTATAATATGAAAATGTAATATATATATGTAATTGTTAAATCATAGCATTTCACAATAACCTATTTCATATTTTATGAATAACTAGAAAAGATAATCTTAAAGGCATCAAACCTAAAGTAATGATAAACAGAGAGAGAAGTGAATTACACTGATATGAACAGTACACACAAAATAACTACATAACTCTTATCTATATAGCGATAGATACTAGATTAATTATCAATCACTTTGAATGTTAAACACACATGGAATTATTATATGATCATTTTTAAAAGTCTAAGGTGATGGGACCATTGACTAGCATACTACAGATAGAAGGCTCCCTGTTTCTGTCTCTGTCTCTCTCTCTCTGTCTCCCCTCTCTGTCTCTTTTTCTGTCTCTCTCTGTTTCCCTCTGTCTCTATTTATATATCTCTCTTTCCCAATCCTTTTCCCAGATTCAATCCTTAGGGTTGTCTCGAGTGCTACAACATAATACCTGCTGTACCCTTCTCTTCTCCCTATATCTGCCTCATATGGATCCCCAGGCCTTCTCCCACCTACTTCTTCCCCTTCTGGATATGTCCCAGCTCCTAGACTTGGCAAATATTCCCTTCTCAACCACAGACCACATCTTCCAGAAGACCAGGTACAGTGCCTACAGACCTCCTTCACTCTTTTCTGTTCCCCCAGACCCAATCCTCAGGAATATCCCTAGTGCTGCAACAGAACTCCTGCTGGAAACAGCCTCTCTTTGCCCCTGTCCATGCCTCCTCTGTATCACATAGACTATCTCTCCTGCCCTCCCCTCCCACCAGCCTCACCAGAAAGTCCTCACAGTAAACACACAATCGATCAGACCAGTATTGCAGGTAACATGAAGACAACACTTTCTTTGATATTACACAGCAAGAACAAAAACCAAGAAACAAAATATCCATCCAAGAAAGAAACCAGCACATGGACCTTTATTTATCTCCAAACCAGGTACCTAGATGCCAGTGTAAAAATACAGTCAGTTAAACCCAGGGCAATATGTCTCCAGCTAACCTACCACAGCAGGCTTTGAATATTCCAACATACTTGAAATGCAAGAAAAAAGATGTCCTTAAAATGGAAATGAATAAATCACTTTATATATATATATATATATATATATATATATATATATATATATGTATGTATGTATGTATACACATATCTCCTAAGTGCTGGGTGCTGGGATTAAAGGCATGTACCACCACCACCAGGTCAGTTGGGAGACTTGTCATCCCTATTCCTATTTCACTAAGGGTTATAGGTATATTTAAATTGTTTATCTGATCTTAATTTAAATTTGGTATGTGGTATCTATCATGAAAATTATATTTCTTTTAGGTATTCCAATTTTCTAAAATACAAGTTTTAAAGTATGTCCTTATGATTCTCTGGATTTCCCAGTTGGTTGTTATGCTCCCTTTTCATTTTTAATTTTATTAATTTCAATATTTTCTGTCTTTTAGTTAGTTTAGATATGGGTTTACTACCTTGTTGATTTTCTCAAAGAACCAGCTGTTTGTTTCATTGATTTCTTTTTTGTTTCTATTTTATTAACATTAGCTGATTATTTCTTGCTGTCTATATTCTATTGGGTGGGCTTCTTTCTATTCCATAGTTTTATGCATTCTCCTAAGTTACTAATATGAGATTTCTCCGTGTTTTATAAATGTAGGTTCTTAGTGTTATGAACTTTCCTCTTAGAACTGCTTTCATTGTGTCCCATAAATTTGGATGTATTAGTATTCATTTCACTGAATTTCACCGAACTCATTTATTTCTGTCTTTACTCCCTTTCTCAGTTTCCACGAATTTGTAGGCTTTCTATTGTTTCTGTTGTTGATGATATCTATATGCAATCCATGGTGGTCTGACAGGATGCAAGAAATTAAATTTTCTTTTATCTATTCAGACTTGTTTTGTGTCTGTGCAGGCTGTCAATTTTGGAGACTGTTTTGAGAGGTACTGGGAAAAAGGTATGCTCTTTTGTGTTTTTGTGGAATGTATAGTAATTATCTATTGAGACTACTTGGTTTATAGCATCTATTAGTTCCAATATTTGTCTGGTTGAAATTTTTTTGCTTGGATAATATGTTCATTAGTGCAGATAGGCTATTGTTATCTCCCACTATTATTGTGTTAAGGCCAATATGTGATTTAAGCTGTAATACTGTTCCTTATACAAAAGTGGCTACCTTTTTGTTTGGGACAGTTACTAAGAATTGAAATATCATCTTAGTTGATTTCTTTCTTTGATGATTATGAATCCATATCTCTTTTGATTTACTATGGTTTGAAGTCTATTTTGTTAAAAATTAAAATGACTACTACTGTTCTGTACAATGTGTAAAATGACTATATATTGTTCTGTACAAGTGGATCAAATACTTCAACCTACAACCAGACACACTGAACCCGATAGAAGATAAAGTGTGGAATAACCTTTGCATTGGCAGAGAACATAACACTCATAGTGCAGACTGTAAAATCAACAAATATTTAAAGGAGCCTCATGAAATGGGACCCATAAGGCAAGGGACACTGTTAATTAGACAAACTGGCAGCCTACAGAATGAGAAAAAGTTTTTACAAACTACACTTTGAATAGAGCACTAATACCTAAAATACATAAAGAATTCAATAAAAATAATCATCAACAAACAAAATAATCCAATTAAAATGGGATATCATGTAAACAGAATTCTTAATAGAGGAATCTCAAACACTGAGAATCTTTTAAAGAAATGTTCAACATCCTTTGCAATCAGGGAAATGCAAATGAAAACTACAATGTGATTCCATCTTATACCCATCAGAATGTCTAAGGTCAATAAGACAAGAGACAGATCATGCTGGTAGGGATATGGAGCAAGGGGCTACTCTTCCATCACGGATGGAAGCACATGTTTTACAGCCATTATGGAAATCAATATGGGAGTTCCTCAGAAATTTGGGAATCAATCTATCTCAAGATGCAGCTATGCTTCCCTCAGGCATATACCCAAAGGATTCTCTACCATAAGGACAGTGTATTTCTGACATTTTTTTTGCCTGTGTTTGGGTCGCTTTCCCTCCTATTGAGTTGCCTTGTCCAGTCTTGATATGAGGGATCTGCCTTGTCTAATTTTACCTTGTTTTGTTTTGCTTTCTTTGTATTAATTTGTGGTGTTTTGTTGTTGTCTCTTAGAGACCTAGTCCTTTCTAAAGAGAAATGGAGGAGGAATGGATCTGCTGGAGAGCAGAGCTGTTGAGAACAAGAGGGAGTGGAATGAGGGGAAACCGTGAACTGAATGTACTGTATGAGAGAAGAATCTGTTTTCAATAAAAAAGAGGAAGGCTTGTGAAGAATTTCCTGGCTGCTATGTATCTAATATTTTTTAAAGGAAGTGTGAATGCTGGGAAAGCAAGACAGTTCCAAGGCTAGACAAGAAACTCAATTCTCAAATTAATTAAGCCTCCTCAGTACAGATGGTAGGAGAGGATACAGCAGAGAAGAACACTGGCCAGTTTGGGAAAGTAAAGTCCGGAGACATGGAGAAAGGTCCTAAAGGGATCCTAGCTTCTCTAAGATTAGGATAGACATTTCTAACAACCACAGATCTGCAGGTACCTTGTGCTTGTTGGCACAGAGGTTCCAGAAGAATACAAACACACACTTGCTGGTACAATGTTGTCGAGAATAAAGAATCTGTGCAAATTGAAATAATAGTCCGCATACCTTTAAATTAGACTCTTTTGTGATAAAATCTTACTGCTAACTATAAATGGGAGTATTGTAAATTACTCTGTGTGTTGTGATCTCAAGTTTTCCACTGGCAAAACATAAGATAAAAAATAAAATCATTCCCATCTGCTTTTATATCTATATTGTTATTTTATTTTCTGGAGAGATAGATGTTCAAGGACAAAGTTAGTAGTAAATATATTTGAGAAATAAAAATGACACAATGTTAAAAATTACATACAAAACAAAAACTTGTCATATTGGCCTTTCATCTATAATATATACAAATCATACATATAGTTTCACTATCACATTGAATGAAAGAACTTTTACTAAGGCTAAATGGAATGCTTTAGAAAATACTGTAAGGTTCATGATGCATATTTTGGTGAACTACCAAATACGGGTTCAAGAGAAAATTTGTTACTGTAAAATGGAACATGTATTTCAGGGCTGGCTTAGCCTACCCACCTTCTCTAAAAAGCAGAGGTCCTCTGTGGTAATTTTGGAAACTAGCAGAGTAGGAACACAGGGCTTTCCTGTAAGTCTTGACACTTTAAGTCATTGTCAGTTCTTTCTTTCAGATACAATCCATTTTAGGAATCATCATAAACTTTCAATTGATTCTGTCAATGTCATATAACCTTGCTATGACCTTACAGGCAGAGATATAATAATGTTCTACTAAAGCCAGCCATTCTTAGACGTTGTCATCCAGACTGTCTAAACTCAAGAGCTAGTGGAAGAAGAAGACAAAAAAACTGAACATAATATAAAATGTCTCGGCAACTTCCATATGTTATCTCAAGAGTTATGAATAATAACCATATGATTTGATAGAAGAGTAGATTTTTCCAAATCAAATATTTTAAACATGAATTTGGGGTTTAGACTTAAAAATCATAGACAGAATAAATGTCATTAACAATAATGTCAATGGTTAATGATATCGTGATATCATATTTTAAGATTAGCAATGATGGGTCCAGTTGCTTTTCTAAGATACTCTGAGGTACATGGACATAACAATTAGGGATGAATGCTTGTGCTGGGTGATTCAGAGGCTCTTTGGATAGATGTGGTATATACCTGAGCGTGTTCAGCTTATCAACCAATCAAGTCCTAAGACAAAAGTGATTGTGTATCTCAGCTGCTACTGAATAACAAACTTGAATACTAATTTTTGATTATTAGTGAACTATTCAAAAGCAGGATCTGTAAGGGAGAGTGGCAACAGACAATGGGCTTCTTATGGAAAAATAAATGAAATAGTAGTAAAATTAAATGAAGAAAGAAGAAGAAGGAGGAGTAGGAGAACATGAAGAATAAGAACAACATCATCCTCAACAACAACAACAACAACAACAACAATAAAAATAACAGCAACAATGGCAACAAGATGGGGGACAATATGGGCTTGGCTTAGAATCTAGTTCAGGAGGTAAAGTCTCCATCAGTGGACAACACAAAACTCCTGCTGTTTATTTCATGACATTCAAATGTTTTTCACTTATTCACCTATCCATATGTGTGTATATATATATACACACACACACACACACACACATCGTGAGAAATGTGAAGCTAAACTCAAGTGTGCAGTTATGTCTCTGCAATTTCTCTGTTTTACAAGGTGTCCTGATTAATGTCTCAGGAAATCTTTTGGTCATGATGACTGATGATGGTGCTTGCTGGGTTTATGGAGCATTCCTCTGATCACTGAGATTGTGCCACTCAGCAAAATTCCAATATTTGCTTTTCAGGGATAAATGATCATTTCTTCTGTGGTTTGTATTTAATTAAATCTGTTGCTGGTATTCATGCCTGAATTTTAAATACTGATTATATACACTCCTCCACTGCTGGTGGAATTGCAGGCTGGTACAACCACTCTGGAAAGCAGTCTGGCGGCTCCTCAGAAAACTGGGCATGACACTTCCGGAGGATCCGGCTATACCACTCCTGGGCATATACCCAGAGACTTTACCTGCATGCAATAAGGACACATGCTCCACTATATTCATAGCAGCCTTATTTATAATAGCCAGAAGCTGGAAAGAACCCAGATGTCCCTCAACGGAGGAATGGATTCAGAAGATGTGGTATATTTACACAATGGAATACTACTCTGCAATTAAAAACAATGAATTCACGAAATTCCTAGGCAAATGGTCAGAACTTGAAAATATCATCCTTAGTGAGGTAACCCAATCACAAAAGATCACACATGGTATGAAGTCACTGATAAGGGGATATTGACCCAGAATCTCAGAATACCCTAGACACAATCAGCATATCAATAGATTTCTAAAAAGATGGAAGGAGAGACCCCTGGTCCTGGAAAGACTGGATGTAGGGGAACGCCAGGACAGAGTAATGAGAGGGGGTTGAACGGAGAAAAGAGGGAGGGAAGGGGGCTTATGGGACTTTCGGGGAGGGAGGAAACGGGAAAGGGGAAGTGATTTGGAATGTAAATTAAAAAAATAAAATAAAATTAAATTAAAAAAAAAAAAAAAAAAAAAAAAAGAAATATATAATAAAAAAAAAAAAAAAAAAAAAAAAAAAAAATATTTTTGAAATTCAGATATGTGCAAATTTATATATGTAGGTCCACTAATCTTGTGACAGTACATTTCTCTCTGTGTGTGCCTCTGGGTCAGTGTCAGCTCTGCATTTGGTATATAGTTGAGACACTAGGTTATGAGAGGATTTTGAAATCACAGCCTAGGCTTGGCAAAGAGCGTCCTAACATTTTCCACACAAACAACTGAAATGCCAGAGCAGAGCCTGAATGACAGAACTTTTCGACACAAATGTGATTTGACTCAACCTGTGTTCACTGTGTGAGTTGAAGACAGTTTGACCTAAAAATAAAATCGTCTCTGCAAAGAACCAGTGAAACTGAAGAGAAATTTAAATGTCTTAGGTGGATGACCTTAGCTGCACATTGGACAATTAACAGAACATAATGATTAAGATTTGAGCATCTTTTGAGGAATAAAGACATTTGTTAGTATGCAGTTGCAAAGTGAGATTTTATTTAGCTGTTTAAGCACAGAACTAGAAGAGGCAAGCATTGATATTAAAGGGAAAAATTGAGTTGTGCTTATGAATTTCTTCAAATGAGAATCCCAGGTTCATTTTTATTAGTAATCTTTTATTATATCTATATATTAAAGTCATATTATAGTACATTTTTGTTATATCAGAAGATAACGTAGTTGTTAGAAAATTCTCCCACTCTCATGTAGAGTTCTGGAAGTTTTTGCAAGCACAAAATCTGGGAAATGGGCAGTACATTGATGATCAAAACCAGTCCCTTCACCCTCCACATGCTTTGGAACACAGTAGTAGTTGACTTTTGCCCTATTTTTCTTTTCTGGAAAACTCTAATCCAGTTGTCATCTGTCACACTTTATCTTTCCACTCAACATTTTAACAGTAGGAATGAGGCACTTGTTTTTTTAAGACCTTTGGAGAAAATCCTTGCTTGCAATCCAGTTTTTATATGACAGCTAAGGCTAACTGTGAGGAGGTTAAGAGCCAAGTCTCCATTCATGCGTTATGGATTCCTCTCTTAGTGCTTGCTTTCTTTTCTGAATTGGTGAAGAGAATTTAGGTGCTCTTGGCAGAAATGAATACCTCTTCAAGCTGGTGCTTCAAATACTTAACGTAGGTTAGAGGAGGGACCTGTCATCTGGCTCAGAGCAGTGACAGAGAGGAGGGGTTCTTGCAGCAGTTCTCTTGCTTTTTTTTTATTTTTTTCATAGTATGCAACCAAAGATGCAGGCAGCAACTAACAATTTAATGCTGTGAGTGCACTGACAGGAGCTTCTTGTCCTCTACTTGAGACAGCTTTACTAAGAATCTCTTATGCACTCAATATCAAGAATATTTTTATGGGTAGAAAGATAGCTCAGTAGCTAAAGCTATGTAAGCATGACGACTTGAGAATAGTGTTCCAAACTGACAAAAACAGAAAATCAAAACAAAACAAACAAACAAACAACAACAATAACAACAACAGCAACAAAACAGATATGGTAGCATGCATTTGTAATCTCAAACCTAGAAAGGGAGATACAGGCAGATTCCTGGATATCACTAGCCAGGCAGCCTCTACTCTATGAAAAATTCTGGGTCATGACCATTAAACAAGGTAGATAGACCCTGATAATTACATCCCCGCTCCCCCTCCCCCCTCTCCCATCTTTTGTTGTCTTCATGCAAGCACACTGGTGCCATCTATCAATTGCTTCTGGTCATTAGTGTTTGCAGGGTAGGAGAAGTGCTGTGGTAAATCTTCAAACATGACTGACTCTTTATAGAGTCTATGCACAGAAACCATGTAAGTTGTGGTGAGACATCTATAGTCTCATAGCATAACCCATTTCTGTATTTCTTACTTCTTTCCATGATTCATTAGCAGTCCTTGACAAGCACTTTTCTGAAGTCCTGTGCTGCCCTATGGACCATATCTTCACCCTCAGAGAGCCCAGTCTAAATGAAAATTGTTGAAGTTTGATCTTTGATATATATTGCAATGATGAATATTGGCCCCCAAGTCCTGGTTGCACCCCAATATAAGAGAATCCCCATGTACAATGTGGCTTTGCTCCTTAACTTAAAAACTATTGGTTAAATAAAGATGCTGACAGCTAATATCTGGGCAGAAGAGACATAGGGGTGTTTGGGGTTCGTGTGCTTGAGGTCTGAAAAGACCATGAGTAGAGAGAGGAAGGTAGAGAGAGAAGACACCATGGGATAAGAATCTTAAAATAATGGTCATGAGGGCTGGTGGTTGAAGTTAAGAGCATCCCAAACAAAGCATAGCAAATCATATAGTGGTGTTACTGACAGGGTAATAGACATAATAGCATAGAGGATAGATAACTGCCCAGCTTTTGTGGAGGTGAACTGAATAATCAAAGTTGGGGTAGAAGCCCTGGATTGAGATTAAAATTTTCTACAACAGAAAATAAATTAACATCCACAACTTCACTGAGCTCCTACAACATTTTGTAATAGCCTATGGTTTATTTATGATAAACACAAATGAATAATCAGTTTGAAGTTGATCACATTTTACGTGAACAACCATTCATCTAGTAATCATTACTGTATCTCACTTATGTGAGGGGGAAGAATCATTGCTTTATTGGAGTGAAATCTGGATAAACTCATCCCTATATGTGGTACTGAACTTAGAAAATAATTATCCTTGGTATAGATATGTGGTCAAAGTTTTATCAAAATGAAACAAAATGCTACTTCTAAAGTCATCATATTTATGTCTTCTCTCCTCTACAAATTGGAAATAGAAACTTGCCATCAACATTATGTGATTGAATGCATTTTAATATTCCAGGTCTAATACTGGCATGTAATAAACACATCATTAAAATATTCATGAATAATCAAATTAAATGTCACATATCCAAGAAAAGACTATTTGATCAGGGGCAACATCAACTAATTTCTGTATTTGTTTATAGCGCACTATGAAAGTGGAAGTAATCAGTATGAACAAACCTCTCAAATGATGTGTGAATTAAATAGAGTTCGCTTGTTGTCTTGCATTTGAAATAGCAGAGAATAAAGAGAAAATATTTCTTTCAGTTTTAAGGAAAATGAACCTGATCAGTTTATTTTAAAACTCTGGACATTTATTCCAATGCTCAGCTTCGATATTGACTGTCAGTATTCTTCAATTTGTAGATCACACATGGTATGCAGTCACTGATAAGTGGATATTAGCCCAGAAGCTTGGAACATCCAAGACACATTTTACATATCAAATGAGACACAAGAAGGAGGAAGAACAAAGTATGGATACCCTGGTCCTTCTTAGAAGGGGGAACAAATACCCACACAAGGAGATACAGAGACAAAGTGTGGAGCAGAGTCTGAGGGAAAGACCATCCAGAGCCTACCCCACCTAGGGATCCATCCCATATACAGTAACAAAACCCAGACAATATTACAGATGCCTAAAGGTGCTTGCCACAGGAGCCGGATATACCTGTCAACTGGGAGGCTCTGCTAGTCCATGACAAATACAGAGGGGGACCCTCTCAGCCAGTCATTGAACTGAGCACAGAGTCTACAATGGAGGAGCTAGAGAAAGAACCCACGGAGCTGAAGGGGTTTGCAGTGCCATCGGAGGAACAACAATATGAGCCACCCAGTACTCCCAGAGCTCCCAGGGACAAAATCATCAACCAGAGAGTACAAATAGAGTTACCCATGGCTCCAGATGCATAGGCAGCAGAGGATGGTCTTGTTAGACACCAAAGGGAGGAGAGGCCCTCGGTCCTGGAAAGACTTGATGCCATAGTGTAGGGGTATACCAGGACAGGGAAGCTGGGGAGGGTGGATTGGAGAAGGGGAGATGACTTATGGGATTTTCGGGGGAGGGCAGAACTAGGAAAAGGGACAACATTTGAAATGTAAATATAGAATATAGCTAATAAAAAAAATAAAGAACAAGCTTACCAAATTGTAAAAAGAAAGAAAGAAAGAAAGAAAGAAAGAAAGAAAGAAAGAAAGAAAGAAAGAAAAAAAAGATCACACCGACAATACTCCTGATTTTAAAAATACTCTGAGCTTAGGTTTCCCATGTATATTGATTATTAGAGAATCGTGTGTTGAACAGGTGATTTCTCTGAAAGTCTGAATATAATTCAGAGTATATATAGCAAAGTTCACTAGGAGACAACAAAACATACTAATAAATGTGTATGTGTATTGTTACGCTGTATATGACATCTTGAAAAGGGGCAGGTGTCCTTCATTCATAGAGAGTTAGAATGTCTCTGAATTTCTGCAGGTAGTGCTTTAGATACTAAGTCAAATTCATCTTGCTAGGAGATATAAACTGTCCACTATTTCTTTTAAGGAGGGTTGATTTTATCACCATGGACTTTCCTTAATGTTGAGATTTACAACTGTACCTCAACATGCAGTATAGCCGTTACATAGTCCCAACTCCATAGCACAAAGAGAGACAGGATTCCAGGGATGGATCACAGGATTCAAAGGAGAATCACTAGAATCTCTCGGGACTCGTAACTGGTGGAGACTGCAGCGTATTGGGCTCACATACACCTCCACTTGCACTTACACCCCACTGCAAAGATTCATCATAGGACTAGGTGTGCAACTAATTTAAATTTTTAATCTCTGATGTTTTTCTTTTTGAATTTCCATCCAATATGTTCATAGTGGGTGGAAATAGCTGAGGAATTCTGAGGATGCAAACAGCTGACTGTATCATTCTGAGCACTGTCCTCATACCAATGTTTGATCAAGTATTTTTTATTTATTTTTCCCTAAAGGTTAATGTTATCAAAATTAGCATGCTGTGCAGATAGTGTCATGTACATTATTATTATGGAATTATAAGATGACCTATCATGTAGCTTGTGATTAACTTCACACTAAGATCAGAGCCATATGGTAGCCTATCCATTTACTGAACAAAGCTATCTTCTTGATGTCATTACTGGGAGTTAATTTGTGATTTGGCAGTAGTGCTGGAGAGTGGTATTTCTGAGACACAGAATTTTTTAACAAACAGAAATGCATTAACCTGTTAATTTTCACATTCACTTCATTCAGTTTCCAGCAGAGCCTTGCACTAGAACCAAAGACACCAGCCCCTCACACATTTTACTTTAATAAGCAATGTGGAAGGATGTGGTGGAGCTCCACTTTCAGCTTGGCAGCTGTGCCCAAGTTCCGAGATCCTTTGTTTCCCACTCGAAGGAAAGGGAAGTGCTCAAGCTATTAAACCAGAGGCAGTTTTCCAATTAAAAAGGAGTGGAGAAAGAAAGGTTTCTTTCATTTTAAAAATTTAGCTTTTGTTAAGATATAAAAAAGATGGGGGCTTTCTTCAAGCTCGTTGCTCTTCTGGTCATTTTTCTTGTGTGATCATTTACTGATTTACAGATTTACCTATTTTTGTAATAATTTAAATGGACATCTAAATTGAAACTTACCGGAACAAAGTTGCTAATTCAAAGAATAAAATGTATCTACGTAACATATATTATAAGTTATATTATTACATATTATTTATCAGGATGCTATGAATCCAGAGATTTAGTGAACCTTGACATCGCCTTCAATGATAGTGCAATAGATAACAATGTTACATTTCTATGACTATGCATTTGTAATTTTTGTATTGTAAATTATATTTAAAAATATTATCATGATGAAATATAAACAAATATTTATTGATAGACTGTAAATTTTATACCAGTGGATGGATTAGTTTTAAGGATACTTACAAACTTAATTTGAAATGAAAATAATTTTTAAAAACTGTATGAATAGAATTGTATTAGGAGGATACAGGACTTCATGTTACCAAGATGTTAGTTACCAAAATGGTTAGTTATAAAGAATATTTAAACTTGGGAAAAGATCTTGTGATCAGAGTAGCACTATGTGAGTTAGAGTTTGTTATGAACTACTAGCTCTTTTATAGGTTCTAGAGACATCATTAAGAATTGGCTGGATCCTAGGGAACCACAGATTTTTGAGATCTGATAGTGTAGCCCCAGTTCTTTGCAGAACTATTGAGGCACCACCAGAGCTGTTTTACATAATATTGATAAATGCATCCTTGAAAATGGGGCAAATTATTCTGTGCAGTTGATCTCTCTCTCTCTCTCTCTCTCTCTCTCTCTCTCTCTCTCTCTGTGTTTGTGCTTATGTGTGTGCTTGTGTGTGTTTGTGTGTGTGTGTGTGTGTGTGTGTGTGTGTGAGAGAGAGAGAGAGAGAGAGAGAGAGAGAGAGAGAGAGAGAGAGAGAGAAGTGAGAAAAGAGGTAGAGATTCAAAACCACATGTATTTGCATATGCATGTTACATCTGCTTTCCTATACCAGCCTAGTTGCCAGGAAAATGGAAGTAGTAGAAGCAGGTAAAGGTTCATTTTGACTCCAAGGAACTTCCATAGAGAGGAAAAATATGTACTAAATTTTCAAAGGGAATTTCATTTGAGAGCCCTTAAAACATATGGACCTCAATAGTGAAGTGGTGAGAAGGATGTAACTATACTTGGATAATATGATAAAATAGCAAATTGCAAAATGCACAGGCTGGGGTGTTACTTGTCATATTCTTACTTCTGTGGTTAAAAATTACAATTCTATTCTCAATATTAACCAAGTCATTTATCTATTTTTTAAAAAATATGAAATAATGATGTAATCAATATAATCACAAACGGGATATCAGAATCTTTGACTCATAATTTCAATCAAACCTAATAGAAAACATTTTTCTTGTTCTGGTACAAAATTGTTTTACATATAATTATTAGTCAGCTTTTGACTGGTCTACTGTGCCACTATATAGAGTAATATATGTACATACTTTATCAAATACCTAGAATCTATTTAACTGAATAGAACCAACCCAAAACATAATAACATATCAGTATTGTCTTGTGTAGTTGCAGGTTACCTGAAAATTGGATCTGCAGTGACCTCCATGTCTAACTGCACTGTTATAATAAACATATTGATATGTGACTTCAAAAAATATCTACACAGAGAACTCAATAACACAGGTAGCAAGGCAGTGAGGCTCTCCTAACATCATATGATGCTAGTGAAAACAACACCAAAAACTAACAAAAAAATAAACATTTTATTAGGTTTACAAACTTTTATGTTTTTGATCAGCTGATATTCCTTGAGGCTTGTTTTGGTATGTGCAAATGTTCTCTACTCTCAGGTCCTAACCAGAAATGCACTTTTTAATCCAGTAAATATTTACTTTTTACAAATCACATGCCTCTTGTAACTCTATATTAAACTGCATGATTTCATCTTATTCCTCACATGACATTTCCCCCACAGAGTTTTCTTTCTCTTCTCCCTTACTGTTTTTAAGTATGTATTTTATATGTTTGTATATTTCTATGGAAGTCTCTTACATTTTCCTACCATGAAATTGCTTTTTTTTTTTTACATATTGAATGTTGGGAATATTTGAACTTTTTATTTTCTCCTGAAAACCTCAGTTGATACACTTCTTTGGATTAAACTGATTATTAATGATTAACATGAATACACATAGCATATGTACAATACCACACCCCCTTTGATACACAAAGCAAATGTAGGTATGTACTTGCGGTTTGAAGTATAAAGTCTCTTTTCTCAATGCTGCATATCACATTTACTTTTGCTATATTTTGAATGTTGGCCCTCAATCAATGGCTCCTCCGAGGCTCTGTGGTCCTCGGTTGGTTTGACATCCCCATCAGGAAACCTTTCACCTCAATTATTTTTAATCTTTATGTAATTTTCAGGTAGTAGAGTTAGGAAGTCACATAAAGAAACATTCTCTTCTTAAGAATTCATAGTCTTCTGTCTTCCTTTACACTGAAACGTGTATTCTGATGAGAAAATGCTCTTCACACTCAGTAGAAACATATTATTCTTTCAACAACATATTAATATTGGTAAGTTTGTGTATAACTTTCCAACTCACTACAAAATTTCCTAACAAGATGTAAATAAAAACCTTTTAGCTGTGATCATATTTGTGATAAAAAAAGAGTAAATAAAATATAAAATAGTACTCCTTCACATTTCAGAAATGTGGGTTTAAGAATATAATTTAGGAAATACAAATAACTATTACCTTAGTAATGTGTTACTATATCCATAAAGGCAGATGTAGATTATAAATCTGCCAAACATAAATGAAGCCTTAGAAAAGTCCTTAATGTTCAAGGAATTAGTGATAAAGTTTGCAGCTATGTTACAGTTTTTACTTTTAAAGCATGTTTGTGTTGTTTGTAATTGGGGACAAGTAAGCATAATTATACATTTATGTATACACTTGTTAATAAAATATCTGCACATTACAAAGGTTCTCAAAGTTCCTTATTAGATACCTAATATGTGTTTACATATGTGTTTATCTATAGTGGTTGGGGTTTTAAGTCTAAATTATTTCTGTAGTTCTCACAAATCTTAAAATGTGATAGATGCTTACTTCTTAGGCACTCCTTGATTTATTATGAACGTCACTGATAGTCAAACTTTTGCAAAGGAGAAAGAATGATATCAATATTATGAGTCATAAAGTTTAAACATGTGTATTCCCATCAGCATCTTTATAAAGACAGAATACATTGACATTCCATCATATTAATTTTATGTATAAGCTCCCATATTTCCTACTACAAAAATTAGATTTTATGAGTTCTTTAAGTCTTAAAACAAAAATCACATTTCTACATATGTTTATTTGATAAAGATATGAATTTGAGTCTATGCAGTGTACCATTGCTTTTATTTTTAAACTTGTGTTTTAATATTTATGGGTTCTCATACATTAACTCTCTCTAAATAGAATAATAAACTCAGGTATAAGAAAGTTATTTGCAAACTGACCACTTTGTATTTTTAAATTTATATTATAAATTAACATTTTGTGCATCTAATAATGAAAGAATTTGCTTAGAATACTTTGTGAATAAATGTTAATTATTTACCAAAGTGAAAATTCATGATTGCCAACATGTTCAATGTTAGTACCTATTGTTTTTGAAGATGGCAGTTCATTTGTCTCTGATTTGTGTATATGCAAATGTGCAAGGCACTGCTTCAATTAGATAAAGCACCATGAGTCTGAAGCACCAAATGCAGGGCTCAAATTTGAAGGAAATATAATGATATCTTTCAGAAGAAATAAGGAATGATTCATCCATTTCCTATCTAGTATATGATAGATAAACAACCTTTCATTATTAAATATGTAGCTCATGAGTATTCATTGTAAGTATGGCTCTGCAGCTAATAAGATAGGGTTCTTTTACAACATGAAGTTCCCAGGAGCATTTGAGCTTTTGTTAGTGCTCTGGGAATAAATTATGTCTTTGTAGGAGAATTCATTACCAGTAGCTGATGGATCATGGTTGAGTTACTTAAGGGAATTTCAGAAACACTATTTTTCTGAAATTAAAAAATATGATCTTTTCAAAAGCAACCTTTCGTTTGCTTGTTAACAAGCAAATAATTGTTTTGGAATATTTACTACCTCATATGTTTTTGTCAGTTTTCCCAGTCAGTCATATTTTTGAAATATTAATGATAATAAGAATTTCTTTAATCTGGAAGAAAATATTCTTCAACATGCTAAATGGAACTAGGTGGAATATTGAAAATTTGCAAATCACAGAGCAATAGAAAGCTGTTAACAGGTGATTACCAGGTCTTAGGTTGAAATCCTATTGCGGTGGTTCTTAACCTTCCTAATGCCATGACACTTTGATACATTTCCTCATGTTGTAGTGACCCTCAGCCATAAAATTATTTTTTATGCTACTTCATAACTGTAATTTTGCTACTGCTATGAACAGTAATGCTGTGTTTTTGAGTGGGCTTTTGGGGAATCATGACCCGTGGGTTGAGAACTGCTGCTCTGTTGTGTCTAGTTCACTGGTTTAACTGTTTGTGGTAATTAAATACTCTTAGCACAAATGCTCCTCAATCATTTGATTGTTGAAAACAGTCATAGAAGGGAGATTGTTTAATCCTTCTTGTTTTGTGAAAGTTGGCAAATAAAAATTGTATGAGAGTTAATATGTTTCAAATACAAGCCATTTCAGATGTACTGACTCAGACCAGTAATCTTAGAGTTTGGGAGCTATAGGAATGTGGATCAGGAGTCTTAAGTTAAACTTTGTCCTTACCACAAGAATTCTGGAGCCAAATTAGATTATTCAGGGTCATGTATCCATAACCTTGTGTCCATAATGAAGATACCATAATATAGAATGATGAAGATTAGGCAGAGGAATAAGGGAAAGATGAGGAGGGGAATAGGAGTGGGAAACAAAAACGAGGGATTATATTAATGAGAAGTTGTTGAAGAATACATATAAATATAACTCAAAATGGAACATAGAACACCATATAAAATATATCTATATTTTTATCTGTACCTATAGCTATATAGAGATATTTATAGATAGGTAGGTAGATAAATAGAGATCACATATAGATAAATAGATACAGAGATAGATGATGTAGATACAGATGTATCTCACTTAGAACTGAACAGGGCAGACAAACTGTACATTTTTTGATTTAAAGATGAGCTTTTGAACACATCCCAAAGCATTAACCATGAAAAATATACATAAATTATACTTTATTAAAATTTAAATGTCCTGCTTAATTTTGCATTTATTTAGTGTTTATGCATGTGTATATGCGTGCATATATGTGTGTTTGTTTGTAGTGTGTGTGTGTGTGTGTGTGTGTGTGTGTGTGTGTGTGTGTGTAGGTTAGAGGACAACTTCACAGAGTCAGTTCTTTTCATCCTCCAAGTGGTTACAAAGATGAAACTCAGTTAACAAGGGTTGGTGGCCAATACTGTTATACACTAAACTATCTCATTGGATCAAAATTTCTATTTTAAGTAAAAACATTAAAGATACTTCAAAAGCAAGGCACAAGTGATAGAAAGTATTTGAAAGACACAATGTAGCAAATATTCAAATTAAACTTCAGCAAAAAGAAACCAAACAATTTGTTACTACACATGCAGAATATCCAAAAATATTATCAATAAAATAAGAGCAGATGACAAGCATATGTACGGAAAAGGGCCCATGCCATTTGTCAATAAGTTACTGCTTGTTAAAGTAATTCTGAGATTCTTCTACACTGCCATTATAATGACTAGCCAAATCACAAAAAAACTGAGAACATTAAATCCTAGCCAGAATACAGAATATAAATTTACATTTATTGCTAGTGGGAACATAGGATGGGAACACCTTCCAAAAGACTATTAGATATCTTCTTATAAAGCTAAATACAGTTTAATCACAATTTAGTCACCACATTACTCACAACTAATTACACAACTAATTAAAATCTTACACATAGACTCAATATACACATATTCACATTCTGTTTATGAAAATCAATAAATACAATTGACACAAAACTTGGAGCAAACCAAGATGCCCATAAATTGGTGAAGAGATAAACAGATGCAACTTTGCTTGACCAAAAGACAGCGGAATAGATAATACCATATTCAATGACCATTCCCATGTCAATGAAGTCAATATGATCATTCTGTGTGATTTACAACAAAGCCACAGAGAGATTACACAGTCTAGCATTTGGTTATTTGGGAGGGCAACTTGAGTAAGACAAATAAAACTGTGAACACTTTGAAGCTCTGTATTTATTACATTTGTCATTTCTGAGATCAAATACCAAAACACGGAAAAAAAAAAGATTTATCTTGCCTTGTGGCTTTAGAAACTTATTTGAAAAGATACAATGATACAAGAATACAGCAGATCACATTAGATGGGCAGAAAAAAGACAAGAGGTTACACAAAGAAGTGAGTTCAAGACCTATCCCTAAAGAATACACTTGCAATTATCTAACTTGTCCAACTAAGCCCCCACTTTCATTTTACTGCTTCCCAATAACTAATTTCTAAAAGTATTCATCTTATAATCTGGTTGTTTCTGGAAATACACTTTTATATACCTTAGGTATATTTACTTTGCTGCTGTCCTAGGAATATATAATTCAAGAACAATTTAGCAATCAAAATTAATAATTATACTGTATAATGGTATAATTCTTAACACATGAAGTCATATCGCCTAAACCCATGGAATCTTAAAGAGTAAAGTATAACTACACATGAAAAGAATGAAAGTATTTAAGAAGTCAATGGATTATAGATATAATGTAGAATATAAAATGTTTTTGAACAATGAAAATATTGAAGGTAGCATTAAAGGTATGATGGTGAAGATGTGGGAGAGATGCTGACATGGAACGTTAACACTTGAGTAGAGTCTTCATGTTGAAATTAAAAGGAAATAAATGTAAATGTTTACTACAGTTGACAAGACTGTTTCACATGCCAATATATTTAACAGTTCTGATGCTGCTGTTCATTTATTTTGAAAATGAACTAAGGAAACTGTGTTTCACTTAGAGATTTAACCTTAAAATTAAGTCAAAGAAGAGAATGCTAGAAAGAATATAGGGCATGGCCTATAACAAAAAAGGACCTGTATATGCCTTGTTTGTGTTTAATACTAATAATGATGAAGATATATAGAGTGGTATAAAGTTATATCTGAAACAGAGGTTATAAGACACATGTGTGTTCCTTTACTTTGTAAAGAGGTCTTTACAAATGCTCTAGTACAAATGGCAGTACGGAACTCAGGACTCTACCCAGCATGCAAACCTGGCTTCTTATTTTCATTTTTGAAATATAGGTGACAGATATCCCTGGAAAATTATAGATATTGATACAGAATTAGGAATTCCTCAGGATAAGCTCCATATACTGTACAACTTTAAAATAATAAACAAGCCGGGCGGTGGTGGTGCACGCCTTTAATCCCAGCACTTGGGAGGCAGAGGCAGGAGGATTTCTGAGTTCGAGGCCAGCCTGGTCTACAAAGTGAGTTCCAGGACAGCCAGGGCTACACAGAGAAACCCTGTCTCGAAAAACAAAAAAAAAAAAAAAACAAAAAAAAACAAAAAAAAAAATCTGTTTAAAATAATAAACAAATGCTTTCAAAGAGATGTTTGATGACAGTATCTTGTCAAAAGAACACAGATTGGGCATGGTGGCACCCTTTTTTAATCCTGGTATTTGGGGCCTGAGGAATGATGATCATAAATTCAGACTTCTTAGATAGTTTTAATGCAGTTTACATATCAAGTTTCTGTCCCAAAACTAACAAAAATGTTAAATGCACAAGACTCAAAAACCTAAAAGTGCTTTCATTTGTCAATGTCAAAAATAATTAAGGAGGCAGAATTATGTAAGGCAGGATTCAGTATTACCCCAAGTCTAAAATAACTACTCCGTGTGTCTAGAGTGTTAAGATATAAATAATTGAATAAATGAGGGAGGAATAGATAAATTTTATATATTTCTCACATAGAATAAATCTAAATAATTTGTATTAGGAAACATAGTAACAATAATTTTTAATATGTGTTATAAAAATAGTATGACACCGGGCCGGGCGGTGGTGGCGCACGCCTTTAATCCCAGCACTTGGGAGGCAGAGGCAGGAGGATTTCTGAGTTCGAGGCCAGCCTGGTCTACACAGTGAGTTCCAGGACAGCCAGGGCTATACAGAGAAACCCTGTCTCAAAAAAAAAAAAATAGTATGACACCATATTTTTCTGAACTGTGCATAGTACCTTCCTTACAGAACACAGTAGAAATGGGCAAATGTTTAGTATAAAAAAAGAATTAGCAGACAATATGTTTACCGGATAATCAAAATAAACCTTACCATTTATAAGTGTGCATACTGTGAATCTAGACAAACTGTGCTCCTTTTTTCTGCTTGCTATTCCTCTCTAAAACACACAGTGATAATTTCCTCACCAGAAAACCACTAAATCCATCCCCATTGATGAATATTATACAAAACACCTGATAATATTTTTAAAACTATCAATATTATTGAAATTAACTAAAGTCTGAAAAAAATTCATGACCCAAAGAATCTGACAATGTGATAAGTGGATAAAATGAAAGTTGGAGAAGTCTCAGGAATGTCAAATGAATTTGAGAAATGCCAAAAGAAACACAATAAAGATTGGACTCAAAATCTGAATGGCAATTCGCAAATTAAAAATAATGATCATACAATAAGAACAAGAACCCTACTTGTTTGTTACTTACAAGAAATGTGTATTAGCATTAGTATCTTCACAACTATTCTGCAAACCTGAAATTAGTTAAACGATCAAAGAAAGTCAGAAATTGTTATGTTAGTAGGTCTGAAATTTATCCTAACTTGACAATTCTGTGTTTGTAGAAAACAGAAACAAATGGTGATAGATATGCATCAGCATACATTGGGATTAGATCAAGAAAGTTCTATAATGAAGTAGTTAGATTCTGGAGACATTATAGTTGGTAAGCATACCATAGTATAGCATTTGAAAAGGATGTGGACTAATTTTCTACCATTTGCTCTTGACATTAATACTGAGAAATACCTGAACTTTCAATTAAAATGTATTCAATTAAACAATAAGCATGGAGCGAAAAGAATGCTTCTAGTATACAGAGCAACACTGACAAACTACAAATTTGAAACTACAGTTTTCATATTCTATTTCAATTTAACTCCAATCAAATCATATGAAATCATCTTCTCCCTTAAACTAAGTATATGATCAACCTCATTTGACATAGTATATATGTATATATAGCATATATAATATACATGGGATATATGGAGTTACTGTTACAATGATTTATATAAAACTTAAAGAATGTATGATCTCTATATGATCAGTATTGGTTAAAACCTCGCTATTGGTTCCCTTGGTAATGTCCCTTGGAGGTTTCCTTCAGGCATTATTTCAAGCTACAAGATAGAAGGGCAAAAACATTCCTAAGTTTTTTGAAAGTGGAATTATAGACACTTTCTGATAAAATTGAAGATCTACAAGGAAAATATTCCTGAAAAAAATTCAAGAAATATATAGAAAAACATGTTAAAACTGACTATTACATGGAAAATTATACAGACAAAATGGAAGATATAGAAATGTTCCTATGTTGATTGAAAGTAAAATTATAGACATTGTCTGATAAAACTGAAGATCCACATGGAAAACACTTCTGACAAAATTGAAGAAAAATACTGAAAAACATTAAAGTTGAAGATTAGCATGGACAATTATACCGACAAAATGGTAGGCACAAAAACATTCCTAAATTGATTGAAAGTGGAACTACAATCACCCCCCCCTCAGACAAAACCGAAGATCTACATGAAAAACACCCTCCGACAAAATCGAAGAAATACACAGAAAAAATGTTAAAATTAAAAATTGTCATGGAAAATAATAGTCAAAATGGTAGGCACAAAAAGCATTACTAAATTGAAAGAGGAGTCACAAACATTTTCTGATAATGTTGAAGATCCACATGAAAAACATCTCTGTTAGACTGTTTTTTGTTGAGTAATTGAGTCTATTGACATTATAAAATATTGAGGAATAATGATTGTTGCTTCCTTTTTGATGTTCTTTTTATGTTTGTGTGGTTACTTTCTTTTGGATTTGTTGGAAAAAGATTACTTTCTTGCTCTTTCTAGGGTGTAGTTTCCCTGCTCATGTTGGTGTTTTCCATCTATTATCCTTTGTACGGCTGGATTTGTGGAATATTTTTTTGCCTACCATTTTATCTGTATAATTTTTCCATGAAATGCTCAATCTTAATGCATTTTTTATATGTTTCTTCAATTTTATGAAATATTTTCCATGTAAATCTTCAATTTTATCAGAAAATGGTTATAATTTCACTTTCAATCAACTTAGAAATATTTTTATGCCTACCTGTATAATTTATAATTTATGCCTATCTGTATAATTTTCCATGATAATCTTCAATTTTTAATGTTTTTTCCATATATTTTTTCAATTTTATCAGAAATATTTTCCATGTAAATCTTCAGTTTTATCAGAAAATGGTTATAATTTCACTTTCAATCAACTTAGAAATATTTTTATGCCTACCATTTTATCTGTATAATTTTCCATGGTAATCTTCAATTTTTAATGTTTTTTCCATATATTTTTTCAATTTTATCAGAAATATTTTCCATGTAAATCTTCAATTTTATCAGAAAATGGTTATAATTCTACTTTCAATCAATTTAGGAATATTTTAATTCCTACCAATTTATCTGTATAAATTTCTTCAATTTTATCAGAGATAGTTTCCATGTAAATCTTCAATTTTATCAGAAAATGTTCTTACTTCTACTTTCAATCAATTTAGGAATATTTTTATGCCTACCATTTTATCTGTATAATTTTTCCATGAAATAGTCAATCTTAACGTGTTTTTCTATATATTTCTTCAACTTTATCAGAGATATTTTCCATGTATATTTACACAATGGAATACTACTCAGCAATTAAAAACAATGAATTCATGAAATTCTTAGGTAAATGGGGAACAGGGGGAGGGAAGAGGGCTTATGGGACTTTTGGGGAGAGGGTAACTGGAAAAGGGGAAATCATTTGTAATGTAAATAAAGAATATAGAAAATAAAATAAAACTAAATTAAAAAAAGAAAAAATAAAAAGAAAAGAAAAAAAAGAAAAGAAGGGTGAAAGGAGTCTTTTAGGGTTTCAAGGCTATCATTAACATATCAGTGCACAACCTGGCTGTGTCCTTCTGAGAATTTGACACTATGGATCAGTTACCACACTGAATGGTTAGCAGTGAATTTCCATAGTCACACACAGAGATCAGAGGTCTTGTCAAGGTACAATGACATCAGTTGTTATTGAAATTAGATGGAGACCACATTGTTCCAGAACAGTATCAGTGTCTTCAACTTCCAAAGTCTATGAAATGAATGCATCTTTGTAGGTTTTGTCACAATTACTAAGAATGTTTTGAAGAAACATACTAGAAAATATTACTGTGGAGAAGATGGATGTACAAAGACTAAGTATAATTTTTTAACTGTATTAGGTTAGGAGAATGATATTGAAATTATCAGCTATTTCATAAGGACAAGATAAACTTATACATCTAATATGCTGTCCTTTATATAAATTGTGTGTACACTTTAATCATTATATGTCATTTACCAAACATCCATGTTTTTACTTAAATGAATGAAGAGTAAAATAAACATATTTCATTATTTAGAATAAATGACAAGCAAAAATGACATAATCCTGACTGAAAAAAATATGTAATATTCATATAAATAAATGAATGACAGCAAGGAATTTACAAAACATGTAAAATTGAAGGATTTCAAGAATAGAACTATTAGAATGACAGCTTTATTAATTTGCTTTTGTTTGCTTTTGTTTTGTTTTTTTTCTGCTGTGTAACACTTTCTTTTGAGTTTAAACATCCCATACTAAAGGGAACCAGCATTTGTGTTGGGATGGAATATATGTGATACAGTGGCTTTAGAGTCAGCTCTGCTCTTGAACATGATTTCTCATCCTTACTTCCAATAAAATAATTTCTTATTAGTTGTAAATTGATCCTTAATTAATGTTTCCTCAGGAAAGTTCATATAGCACTTACATATGAGAGAGGAATAAAAGACACTTTCAGAAGAAAGCTTTCAAGAACAAATGAAATACTGAAGCTTGAATGACTCCATCTTTTCTCATCCTTATGAGATATTTAGTTATTTCATGCAACTGACACCAGAATTACCTAACAGAATCAAAATATACATTATTAAGTCTCTATGGACACAATTATATATCAACAACATTAAATATAATCTTCTGTTACAATTTTAGAAGGATTAGAATGCAGATGCGCCAATCATGACACAATATAATTTCATATCATTAATGATTGAATAAACTTCAATTGCACAAACATTGAAAGTAAACAATGGCATGAAACATACAGGGATTTGATTCAATCAAAACTGTATGAAAATATCATCCTTAGTGAGGTAACCCAATCACAAAAGAACACACATGGTATGCAGTCACTGATAAGTGGATATTAACCCAGAATCTCAGAATACCCTAGACACAATTCGCATATCAATAGATTTCCAAGAAGATGGAAGGAGAGACCCCTGGTCCTGGAAAGACTGGATGTAGGGGAATGCCAGGAGAGAGAAGCAAGAGAGGGTTGAGTGGGGAAAAGAGGGAGGGAAAGGGGCTTATGGAACTTTCGGGGAGGGAGGAAACGGGAAAGGGGAAATGATTTTGAATGTAAATAAAAAAAAAACTTAGAAAATAAAATAAAATTTAAAAAAACTGCATTTGTTCTGCCTTAATATTTTAGTAAATAAATAGATCTATTGTTTTAAACAGAACACATAAATAATAGTAAAGAGTATGTATATATTATATTAAATTTAGATTTAATCATTTTATAATTAAAATACACTTTTTGTACTAAAAATCAGGATGTGATAATTTAAATATTCCACAATCATCTCTAACTGTTTAACCTAAAATAAAAAATGCTACTAAAAGTTTCCTGATGTTTTTATGTTTTAATTTAAAATAATATTATTTTCTCAAAGAAACTCCAACTAAAATTTTATTTTACATGGTGTTTAGAATATTTATCCATACATCTGTGGCTTCAAATATTTTCAATTATTTATACACTCTCAATAAAATTTAAATCAACATTTATTCTGTAAACCATTATTTTTCTCTTAATTCAAATAACGAATATATGGCCATGATTGTCCTGTAGCATCATGTTGTTGTTCTTGAGTAAACTATAGAGATGAATCAATTCTGTTTGGTGTCCGAAGGACACTAATTCTCACATAGGTTAATACCCTTCCAAAAATCTTGACACAATTCCTCTTGTAGACATGTTTGCAGTATAGAAAAGGCAAGCTGTAAGTAACATAAAAGTATTGTCTAAAAATGAATACATATTATAAGCTCAAACTAATTTAATGAATTATTAGAAAGAAAACTCCAAACAAAAATTATTTTTTTTCTTAATGAGAGAATAATAGTATGTATATGTAACATCAACCACTGTGTAATTTTTACATTAGTATGAAAGTTATTGATTCTTCAAGCCATGCAATTCTCTTCCATACTTCAAACAACCAGCGGCTGATGAGATCTGCCTTCTGAGCTCCAGCCGATGACATAACTATATCTCCATGGACCAAGCTCAGTATCCCACACTGGGCAGGATACATAAAACTACAAGCAATGATGACCATGTAACAAAACTCTTCTTAAAGGTTTTTGTAAACTGAATTTCAGTTACAGTTTCAATTTTTAATAACTCTTAAAGATATTCCAGAATTCAAGCTATAAAATCTCCCTAAATGGAAATCTGCTGAGTATAATATTTAAGAGTGTAAAAAGATATTTGTGTATGAGAATCTTGTCTGCATATATGTATGTGAACCACATGTAAAAAGGCAATCACAAAACATAAATCTCCAAGTAATTCATTTTAGTTTAATCATTTTATGTGCTTTAGATTTTGTAAGTTGCAAATAATTAAGTGGTTAAATAAAGTTGAGCTTGTTGTAAAAAAATTCAACTACCTTCTATCAGCTTAAATTTTTCATATAGTTCTGCAATATTGTTAGATACCATAGAAGGATTTGGGAGAAAAATTGACTTCCAGATGTGAATTTTATATTGAAAGAGAAAAATGTATTTTATTTTCCATAAATGTGATTAGAAGCATCAATGTGGTATGCCTCTGGCATTATACAACACAATTTTAGTTGCTCCTAACAAATTAATTCTAATTGTTAAGTGTCAAAAATCCAAATATTCCCTATTTGAGAACCACTTGCATGTAAACTTTCAGTTTACATAAAATATTGATACTTATTTAATGGACAAGCGTGTTTGAGGAAAAAGAACAAATTCATCCTCAGTTGTTGTTCAAGTAATGTTACTGGTTGCATCATGGATTAAGGGATTTCAGAAAAAGGAAGGAGCTTCCAAGTTCTGCCATTCAACAATTCTTTTTTTATTTCTTCTATATTCTTTATTTACATTCCAAATGTTTTCCCCTTTCCTGGTTTCCCCCCTCCCTGAAAGTCCCATAAGCCCTCTTTCCTCTCCCTGTTTCCCAGTCAACCCCCACTTCTCTGTCCTGGTATTCCCCTACACTGCTGCATCCAGTCTTTACAGGAACATGGGCCTCTCCTTCCTTCTTCTTGGGAATCAATTGATATGTGAATTGTGTCTTGGGTATTCTGAGCTTCTGGGTTAATATCCACTTATCAGTGACTACATACCATGTGTGTTCTTTTGTGATTTGGTTACCTCATTTAGGATGATATTTTCCAGTTCTGACCATTTGCCTAAAAATTTCATGAATTCATTGTTTTTAATTGCTGAGTAGTATTCCATTCTGTAAATATACCACATTTTCTGTATCCATTCCTCCGTTGAGGGACATCTGGGTTCTTTCCAGCTTCTGGCTATTATAAATAAGGCTGCAATGAACATAGTGGAGTGTGTGTCCTTATTGCATGCCCGGGAGTCCTCTGGGTATATGCCTAGGGTGGTATAACAGGATCCTCAGGGAGTGTCATGCCCAGTTTTCTGAGGAACCGCCAGATGGCAAGGATGTGGAGAAAGAGGAACACTCCTCCACTGCTGGTGGGATTGCAAGCTGGTTCAAAAATTCTTAAAATGTTTCCTACAGATACTTCTTTTATAAATAGATATTCTTTTAAAAATTGTGTTTATTCTCCTGTAAAAATGCAAGCATGGCCTAGGTCCTCAAAGCAGAGCAAAGGGAAATGGGGATTAACTAAGGTTATGTCTCTGTGAGGCTGTCACCTAGTAAATCAGTGCTGCTTCCACTGAAAAGGATTCTTGCCTGGTACCCTCACATCCCTCACTTATGCACCAGCACCACTGACTAGTAGAGTTGTAAGAAAAAGTCTCAGGTGCTTTCAAATGAGTTGAGCCAGAGTGGCATGTGCTATAGAGATAGGGGAGAGGTGCTTTCAGCACCAGAGATGAAGTACCAACCCATTAAACTTCTGAACACATTTGGTATGTGTCAAACTCTGTACACAAGTTAGACAGCATTTAACATTTTGTTTCTCCATGTCCTGCTTCATTTAAAGTCACTTTGTCTCTTCATCTTTGCCAAAAAACACACTGATGCTCTAGTGATTCAAAAGAAAGCCCATGTGTCATATGCTCATTTAAGACATGAGTATCAAGACTCATGAGTGAGATTTACATTCTTGCAAGACGCAAAGCATACAAATCTTTGTAATTGTAGGGACAGAGATTTTGCTTAACTTCCGATAATGATTGGGCTTGTTAAATGTGATGTTTGCTGAAGCGTTTTCTCATCTTTTCAGGGGAAATATTAGAAACTCTGTTATGAAAGCTGACAGAGATCAAATATGATAACATAAGGATGAAAAGTTGCTAATTAACAGATGTTCAACTTCTGCTGATTCCTTGCACAAGCCTTGCTCCTCCCATGTCACCAGTATTCAAATCATGCAGCAAATCCATTTAAAAGGATAACACATTTTGGCGAAACTTTTCTATTTCTTTCAAAAGCAAACTAATTATATATTCTTTCAGTCTATATATTTTTAAAATTTGAGAACACTAAGTATAGGCACCCAGCTTAATTGCATGTGTTGAGATCTAGATTAAAATTTAAAAGCAAATAGTGTTGGTTTTTAAATTTATATGATAATGATCACCATTTACTGTCTCCAGTAATACCAACCTTTTAAACTTCAATTTATTTCTATGTCATTCAGCTTAGTGGCACTTTATAGCAACAAAATTTTATAGTGAGTTTCACTTGAGTCTGGATTTATTTTCTGTGGTGACCAAACATTATTAATGGGAATGCAGAAAAACAGAGTTCAAATCCAACATTCAACAACCCTCTTTCTTTTTTTCCTGCAGGTTCGTATCTGCCTGGATGGGTATATGATTGCCAGATTAATCCTATATGCAGATGATGCCCTTTTTAATATCACTTTATCAGTTGCTCACACCTGAGGAGCTAGAGCCTCTGTAACCTGTATTTTCTTGATGTTTCTGGAACTGTTTTTTTTTTATTAGAAATTTTCTTTATTTACATTTCAAATGGTATCCCCTTTCCTTGTTTCTCCTCCAAAAACCCCCTATCACATCCCCTCTTCCTCTGCTTACCAACACACCCACTCCTGCTTCCCTGTCCTGGCATTCCAATGCACTGGGGCACTGAGCCTTCACAGGACCAAGGACCTCTCTTCTCATTGATGTCCAACAAGGCCGTCCTCTGGTATATATGCACTGGAGCCATGGGTCCCTCCATGTGTACTCTTTGGTTGGTGGTTTAGTCCCTGGGAGCTCTGGGGTACTGGTTGGTTCATATTGTTGATCCTCCTATGGGGCTGCAAACCCCTTCAGCTCCTGTGGTCCTTTCTCTAGCTCCTCCATTGGGGACCTGTGCTCAGTCCAATGGTTGGCTGAGAGCATTCACCTCTGTATTTGTCAGGCACTGGCAGATCCTTTCAGAGACAGCTATATCAGGCTCCTGTCAGCTAGCACTGGCTGGCATCCACAATAGTGTCTCGGTTTGGTAACTGTATATGGGATGGATCCCCACATGTGGCAGTCTCTGGGTGGCCTTTCCTTCAGTCTCTGCTTCACACTTTGTCTCTTTATCTCCTCCCATGGGTATTTTGTTTCCCCCTCTAAGAAGAAACAAAGTATACACAGTTTGGTCTTGCTCTTTTTATCCCAAACTAATAGGTAAATGAATTCTTAATCTTTACTAATCACCTTGTCTATGACAACACATTAATAAAATCTAAATTTCTTCAACAATTAAAATATTTTTATATTTAATATTTAATATATTTACTCATTCTTTTGTAAAGTACAGACATATAGTTCCCGCAAATAATAAATCTTATTTTAATATACTTAATAATTGCAATAATTCTTGGTTTATCTTTTAAAACAAGGATTGTTAAGTGTTTTTTTTTAATTTTCTGAGAATACTGCACATTTGGTAGAATTGGAAATGTAAGTATGGTAAATGTAGAAAACATGAGTGAATCACTGTATAAGTACTTAGGATGAAAAGGACATCATCTCGGAAGCTTAACCATGCAACAAGGCATATTGCTGTGGACTATCAACAAAGAAAAAACTGTCTGGAGCTAGAGAGGCAGCTCAGTGGTAGAAAGCACTTGCTGTTTTTTCACTGGATCCGGGTTTACTTCACAGCAATCAGGACAGTCTTCTGTAAATTCAGATCTAGGTCATCTGACTCCCTTTGCTGTTCACTGAGGAAACTTACACACATGTCATATACTCAGACACACGTACACATAAATTTTCAAAAGAAAGGTAAAATAAATAGGTAGAAAGGAAGAAAGAAAAAAAGAAAGAAAGAAAGAGGAAGGAAGGAAGGAAGGAAGGAAGGAAGGAAGGAAGGAAGGAAGGAAGGAAGGAAGGGAAAATGTTTAATGATATCTAATGGGCTGAGTTGATATGAAAGTAATTCATCAAAACAAGACAGCAGTTAATAATTATGTGCATCTTTTAATGCTCTTTATCACTGCTTAATATTTTAGAGAGTTTTCCACTTTTTACTTGACTTTTAGAATATATATGTTAGGTATCTAAAAATCATACAGTTAAAAATACAAAGCAAGAGGTCAGAGGAGTGAGAAATATAATCGACCTGTTACTTTTACTGTGGAAGCATTTCTGTTAATTCCTAAATGTAGCCTCAGTCCAGCATAAAACTTAGGTACTTGAATAAATAAGCATTGCAGGCATACAATATATTCAAATATGGTAAGAAAAATCTGTCAAATATCCCATATGCAAATTTCATATTTGTTTTAGATTCAAATGGAATTTTGCACATACTATCAAAATTAAGAATTCTAAAATTATTTTCACTTTGAAGAATATAAGTGCTAGAAATTTAAAATTACATGTTACATAAGTTTTATTTCTACAGAAGTATTTAGTCTTGCTGTAAACGAACATTATAATTTCAGCAAAATGAACGAAACTGTTTGAGGAAATGTGGAAGAGACCTAATGTCAATTTTCTCACAAATTTGAAATAGAAAAATAAATTGGACAATTGTAGGTCAGAACACTGGATCCATGTATCCACTATAGCAATGTTTGCTTATAAAATAGACCCTAATGGTGCCAGTGAAAATTACAAACGTGAATTGGCACAACAGAGATCTGAGTGTTCAGTGGTTAAATTCAGAAATCTGTGTCTCTGCAAGGTTCTCTTACTTTACTCAGATCCTTTTGAAAATGTGAACTACCTTGGCTTGAATGTGGGTTGACCCTCAGAGATTCATGTACCTGTCAATTCAGTCTATAGCCTATTTTGTTTTGAGGTTTTTTAAAAATTTGTATTGATTCTCTGTGATTATCTCATCATACACTGGATTCTTGCCCATCTCCCAGTCCCCTTATAACCACACTTTGCCCTTGCAACCTTCTGCTCTAATATCACACACACACACACACACACACACACACACACACACTAATATCAACAACAACAAAAACCAACTAAACAAACAAAATTCCACCAAACATAGAAAATATGTCATTGTGGAAGCTATAGTATATCACAGTGTGTTGTACAGTTGCAATGGCTCATTAGTATGGTTCAAGATTTCTGGCTTCTCTGACACCATCCATATTGGATCCTCACGATCATCCTCCAAGTTATCTTATTGTTGCCCTGTATCATGGAGATTTTGCAGCTTTGAATCAGCAGGACTGGCCCTTTCTTGCATTCTAACCGTATGCAGATGTTATAGATTTTGGTGATTGTCAAGTAGAGCCCTGGATCTGGCCATGGATTGTACATGAGCTGGTCAGGAAGCCCACCCTCCCTTATCCATAGCTGCAGGGCTAGCTCTCCCACACTGCTCAGGATAAGACAGCCAATGCTGCCATCAGCAGGAGTCTCCTGCTCTCGTACCCTCAGTGTGCAGGGGGCTTTAGCTACAGGACATTTAGAAGATACAGCTCTCTGTCGGATGTAAGGTTGGTAAAGATCATTTCCCAGTTAGTTGGTTGCCGCTTTGTCTTTTTGACAGTGTCTTTTGCCTTGCAAAAACTTTGTAATTTAATGAGGTCCCATTTGTCTATTCTTGATCTTAGAGCATAAGCTATTGGAGTTCTGTTCAGGAAATTCTCCGCTGTGCCCATATGTTCAAGGTTCTTCCCTAGTTTCCCTTCTATTAGTTTCAGTGTGTCTGGTTTTATGTGGAGATCTTTGATCCACTTAGAATTGAGGTACATCCGACAGAGGGCTCTAATATCCAATATATACAAAGAACTCAAGAAGTTAAATTCCAGAGAGGCAAGTAACCCTATTAAAAAATGGGGGTACAGAGCTAAACAAAGTGTTCTCACCTGAAGAATATCTAATGGCTGAGAAGCACCTAAAGAGATGTTCATCATCCTTAATCATTAGGGAAATGCAAATCAAAACAACCCTGAGATTCCATCTCACACCAGTCAGGATGGCTAAGATCAAAAACACAGGAGACAGCAGTTGTTGGCGAGGATGTGGAGAAAGAGGAACACTCCTCCACTGCTGGTGGAATTGCAAGCTGGTACAACCACTCTGGAAAGCAGTCTGACGGTTCCTCAGAAAACTGGGCATGACACTCCCGGAGGATCCGGCTATACCACTCCTGGGCATATACCCAGAGGCTTTACCTGCATGCAATAAGGACACATGCTCCACTATGTTCATAGCAGCCTTATTTATAATAGCCAGAAGCTGGAAAGAACCCAGATGTCCCTCAACGGAGGAATGGATTCAGAAGATGTGGTATATTTACACAATGGAATACTACTCTGCAATTAAAAACAATGAATTCACGAAATTCCTAGGCAAATGGTCAGATCTTGAAAATATCATCCTTAGTGAGGTAGCCCAATCACAAAAGAACACACATGGTATGCAGTCACTGATAAGGGGATATTGACCCAGAATCTCGGAATACCCTAGACACAATCCGCATATCAATAGATTTCTAAGAAGATGGAAGGAAGGGGGCTTATGGGACTTTCGGGGAGGGAGGAAACGGGAAAGGGGAAGTGATTTGGAATGTAAATTAAAAAAATAAAATAAAATTAAATTAAAAAAAAAAAAAAAAAAAAAAAAAAAAAGAAGATGGAAGGAGAGACCCCTGGTCCTGGAAAGACTGGATGTAGGGGAACGCCAGGACAGAGTAACGAGAGGGGGTTGAATGGAGAAAAGAGGGAGGGAAGGGGGCTTATGGGACTTTTGGGGAGGGAGGAAATGGGAAAGGGGAAATGATTTGGAATGTAAATTAAAAAAAATAAAATAAAATAAAATAAATAATTAAAAAAAAAAAGAAGATACAGCTCTACAGGAGGAAGTGGGTCACTGCACCCAGCCTCCTCATACAGCTGCCATAATAGATTCTATTATCTTAAACTGTGTGACATGGTAAACCCTTCCTCCCTGAAGATGATTATTGCCAGATATTTGACCCATCGATGAGAAAAGAAATATTACATTGTGGGTGTTTAAATAAACTTGTCTCATAGGAAATGACACTATTAGGCAATTAAGAGGATTGGTCTTGTTGAAGGAAGTATGGCACAGTGAAAACAGCTTTGAGGTTCTTTGTTCAGGCTCTGCCCTGTGCAAAAACACCTAGCTGCCCCTGAGACAATCTCTCCTTGCTCCAGTAGGATCAAAATGGAGAACTTTTGGCTGTTTCAGCACCATGTCTGCCTGCAGGCTGTCATGTTTCCTGCTATGATGATAATGGACTGAACGTCTGAAATTGTTAATCAACATCAATAAAATGTTGTCCTTTGTCATAGTGCCACTTCATAACAATGAAAATCCTAACTAAGACATATATAAACTTAAAAATTATTATATATAGTTAGCCAACAATAAGTCTCTTAACTTACCTTCATATGTACACTCATTTTCAATGAGTGGTAAGAAAATAAAAATATGAATAATTACTAAGGAACACAAACAAGAGTTTCTTATAATAATCATAAACAGAGTGTGTGGTCAGAAAAAGACATTTTCACAATTAAGCAAAATTAAACAATATCATTTAGAATTTTGGAAAATGAATCAAAGAATTATTATCAGAAAAATATTGATACCTATAATAGTAATAATTTCTCCAGTCAATGAGGGAAGACCATAGATGTGGGTAAATGCTTATATATTCTTAGCTCATGTGTGAGGGACCTTAATAATTTTAAAGGCACAGTTAAAAAAGTTACTCTTGGGTAATCATTAGTGAGTATAGAAAAGAACTGCTTTTATGAAATACAGTGTGTGTAAAAAAATTCAATATCTCTTGAATTTTTCATGTTTTTATTTCTACCACTCAGGAAATAAGTAAGGTCTGACAAAGGAATATAATCTCCCAAAATATCCAAACTCCATGAGGTTTATCTTTGTAACATTCTTTTATGACTTTAATCCACCAAAATATTATTTTTCACAGAACCTTTTAAATAATATTTTGAATGCTTTCCTTTTCTTCTCTTTGATACTTTACTAAATTTTATCTTATTGCATTAATATTTTTAATAATTTCATCATTTCACTTGCTTGTCAGACCTGAAAGCTAATTTTCAAGCTAATATATTACTTATAAAGAAAGGTTTTTGTTATGCTATCAGAGGGACTGATTAATTTATATTCTTAATGTTATAAAACAACACAGACCATTAATAGTAATAGCCAGCTTAATAACATAATTACCCTTCTTAATTGAAAGTAGTCTTTTTATGTTTGTATTTGTTTTAAGATTTTGGGTCTCATTTATTCATTACAGTGTGATTCTAAGAGTCCAATTGTGTAATCATAGCAACTGAATATGAGAACATTTAGAAAACATCTTGAAACTCAAAGAAAACAGAACATTTTAAAAATAGGATTTCCAGAAATTATCATTAAAAAGAAGTTGAAGAAATGCATCTAGTGAAATTGCTTACTTGAGAGGTGGTGCATTTGTGAAACTAGTGTTTGAAAAAAAAGCTATACTGCAGAGATAAAATTGAAGCCCAGGTCTGATGTCTGATGGAAATTAGAATTTCCATAACTTTATTTATGAAAGTGTTAAATGTAGATTTGCTCATTGATTCATCTATCTAGTACAGAGACTTACCATCAATCCTGCAGGGTGATTTTCTATAAAGGGATTTTCTTTATGTGCAGATACCCTAAAGTTCCCTGAAGAGTTCCTCTACCTGATCATGAGGATAGTCTGAAGGTACAATACAGATGGAAAGTGTTGCTTTCACTTGGAAATATAATTTAGACTACATATTCTTTTTATACTTTTCATGAAAGTTTCATTTGCTGAAAAGAAAACGAAAAAATTACAAGATAGTTTTGCTATTATGTTAAAATAAATAAAATACATAAAAATACATAGAAAATATTGTAAATTGTAGCATCCTACAATTTCTATTTCTGTAACTTTATCATTTTTCTTCCCATGGACAGATCTGATTAAAGGCCTCATATGATTTCACATAGAAAGGGGCAGAGACATCTAAAAAGTATTAGAGATTTTGCTTCTACACCGTTTCTACGAATAACAAAATTAAATAGAAAATCATTCTGCCCAATATATCAGTGGTTTATTAACTTTTAATGCAAAGCACAGAAATAGCAATCCTGATTAATTAAGAAATATAATTTAGATAACCTTTACAATCATTAAAAGTTGTATTGGCATTTTCAGTTCCATTTTTATTCTGCTTTAAACTGCAGGGTTTGTAGAGCATGTCACTTTCTCATTTGCATTAGTATCTTCCTTCTTAAAGATATAAGATGCTGACTAAACAAGTACATCACAACACTAAGGCAAGGGAGCTGATGGCAGGTACATGATCATCCCAAAGGTAGGTCATTTTCAGGATATAATGATTCAGAATAGATCTGAAGACTAATGTGCTAACAAATGACAGCACAAACTCTAAATGCAGAATAGCTACTTGAGTTAATATGTTCAGAAACCAACTGTATATTTAAAAATCAAAGCCATTTAGTGTCTAGATTCCACAAAAAAAACAATTATGACCATTTTAGAAAGGGATAGTAATTAAGAGGAAAATGCTTTTATTTCTCAAAAGTTGAACTTAAAATCTCATTTCATTTTCTGCTAATAGTATATTAAAATTAACTTAACTACTTTTACTACTGTTGAATGGCCAAGACTGCTCTTCTCTATTCTGGCACTAACAGTGTCTATCTACATGTGCTCTAATTTTTCAGTTTTGTCAACTTTCCTAAACTTAACTTCCCTCACTCCAAATCTGCATACATGTACTTAGAATCAGTAGAGTTTACCAACCCCCCTGGTGTTACATTTTTATTCTAAATGCTGATTCAGCCCCAATGGCTCTGTCTACATGTTCTGGGCCTTCAAACTCTTGATGCCTGCACATGTACATATTTTCCCAAAGTCCTGTTTCCTGATAGAAATGTATAACCTGAGAATCATCTCCAGTGTGATTCCATGATGCAAGTGTAAACTCCACATTTCTACATTAGTTTCATTGTCAAATACCATTTGAAGGTGATTTATTATTAAGTGATTGTCAATCTTTCTCAATTTTGGCTGGGTATGGGGCAATCTGAAGCCACCTTTCAATGTACATAAAACAGTAAATCGCATTGTTTAGTGTACATAAAGTCATGTAGCAGGTTGTTCCCTATTTTATTACAGGATTTAAGTTGGAAACCATAAAATAAAATTAATATATGACTGGGTTTGTGATGGGGTCCATCTGCAGATATATCTAACATATGCCCAGGTGATAGGTACCAGATACTTCTGGAGTATGTATAAAAGAATTCCAGCATGAGATTAGCCTTTTGAGTTCTCCATGTTTGCTGGGGATATGGCTGAGAGGATAAGAGTACTCATTGCCCTTCCAGAGGACAGGGGTTTGAATCCTAGCACCTACATGGAAGTTTTAAAAACCTGAAACTGCAACCACAGAGTATCTGACACCACCTTTCAGCCCCCATGGCACCAGATACACACATGCACACAAACAGAAGTGCAGACACAACACTCATCCACATAAATTTAAAACGTGAGATCCCCAACACATTTCTAAAGTTACGTGAACTGCCAATTTGAAAGTTAGAATGCATTCTGACTAGCTTGGGAGGATGTTGAAAGTTATAAAACAATATGCTACAGAAAGAGAAAACTCCACCATATAAACTTATATACACAAAGATGAAACTTTATACAGATTATAAGGACTATCTTGAAATAGAAAACATTTCACTCAAAAGAATTAAGTAAAAGTTTGAGCCAAAAATTTAAATGTGCATCTGATTAAACATGGGTCAAAAGTAAATCATAAATTTTAGCAGTGCAAAGTAACAATCATTTGTGCTTTCATTAATTATGCTTAATAAGGTAACATGTAAGGCAGTGCTATTAGAAGAAAAGAGTCATCTCCTGACTCTACAGTTAGGCACTTGACAATACATTGCATCTTGCACAGAGAAATCAGGTTCACAGATTCGTGGCATCTGCACTGTTTAATAACTCATAAAAAAGCCCTTTTGTTTCCTTCTAATTGGCTTAGTTCTACTTAGTTTTATTTTAAACAAGTGCATTTATTTACACTACTAATTTAAAACGATGTACTAATGTGGCATCTATCGAATTAACATTATGCATTCTGCTAGACCTTATTTTACAACAAATAAAAATTATATAAGCAAGTTTCAAGACTTTGAAAAGTTTTAAACAGCAAAGAGATATTTGTATACACATCTTCAATACATGGCATTTCAGCTGCACTGAGAACAGGTGACAGGAAGTGGTAAGAATGCATCTTGCTGACAAAATCCAAACACTGGGATAGAAGTACTTAAGATTAGCTTCAATATATTATCACTTAGATGTTGTCTTAGTTTCTTTTCTTGCTGCTCTGGCAAAATGCCTGGTAAAAACAAACAAACAAACAAAAAAACCTTAAGGATATAAGGGTTTGTTTTGGTTAGTTTGGTGATTTATTGATGATTAGGCATGGTGGGGAAGGCATGATATCAGCTGGTGACATCACATGTTAGGAGCTGCCTAGGATTGGCTAAAGGCATGCAGGTGACTTTCCTGGAGATGGCCTGCTGTGTTTGCATGGCTGTGATGGGTCAACTCTGAATCCAGGCCCTTCATAAATTCCTGCCAGGGTTGCTTCTTGCAGCCAATATGTTTTTTCCTATCACTATTTTATAACATAATGATTCCTGGGCATTAGACCTCCTTACTGAGCAGAATTCCTACAGATTAAAATAAAGATGAACTTTCGTGAACTAATACAGGTTAGAGGAATTAAAGATTTTATAGAATTCCTGCATTGATTGAAATAATTTTAGGATGTTTTAAGAGATGATTTTTAGTTATTTTTCTAGAAAGATATAATAAAGGTAGAATCAAGTATAAAATGTATCCTTTACTCAGACTAGTAATTAAAAGCTGTATAATAAAAATTAAAATGAGATTTCACTACTACACTAAAATTATAAATAGGCTTGGGATAAATTTGTAATTAAGGAAAACCATTCACTCTAGGTCAGATCCAAGGTTGAAGCCACAGTTAGGCAAGATGATAAAGGGAGTCCATGTGAAATTGTTGCTTTGAACTTATAATGAACTTATAGAATGAAATACTGTTTCGAAATTAATACCAACATTGTTCTGTAACTCCCCTTTTGTGTAACATTTTATCTATGAGGTGATTTTTCTAAGAAATTTTATTTATATAAAGGCCAGAGAAAAGAAATAAGGTGATCACTTGAGATGCTTTGCTCCAACCATCCATCCAAATGTGGATATGTATATGTCTACTTTTTTATATATATACATGTGTAGGTTTGCGCGTAAATATGCATGAGTGCTTGTGGTGTAGATGAGACAGGTGGTTGGACCCAGCCAGAATGTGTGTGTGTGTGTGTGTGTGTGTGTGTGTGTGTGTGTTAGTGTATGTGCGTATTGCTTATATAAAAAATTTAAATTCTTTTCCTATTCTCTCTGGTTCAAGAATTGTTAATGAGTCCAAGCCTCTAGACAAAAGTAACTCTAACAATTATTCCTTTCTTTAATTTCCTGCAGCTGTCAGCAGGAATTAATTACCAAATGTATATTTGTCTGTCTGTCTATATATATGAACACTTAAGAGTTAAAAGGGTTCACAGTTTCTCCCTGAGCATTCTTGCCAGCCAGAGATAATTAAGATTTATTCCATCAGTAGTATTGGCCCCATAAACCCCCTGTAGCTGTTACTGGGGCTGTCAGCTATTAGCATGACCCCAATCACCAATACTGCTCCCACATTTGCTGCCTTCCCTTGGAAACCCTGTGATGCCAGGAAGATCACCAGCAATTACACCAATAGTTAAGATGCAAAAGGAGATGAATCCATGTGCTCTTATAACTTCCTTCCTTTTACTCAGTGCAGAAACCTTAGTTTATTGAAGGATGATGCCCAGAGACACAATGGATCTACCTCAACTAACCCAATCTAGAAAATCCCTCACCGACAAGGCCAAAGGCTTGTTTCCAGGTGATTATAGATTTTAACAAATTGACAATATTAATCATCACATATAGGTATGATACCAGAAGAAATTCTTGTTTCCATTTAGCATTTCTGTATTTCCGGTTTTCTTTGAATAAGTAACTTTTATAGAAGGAAGCGAACAATAACCATTTAAAAAGTAAACTGAAGGCAGGGTGAAAGGGAAGGAAAAAACAAGTATGATCGTTCAGAAAATTTATAGTTAATGAGGAAAAGTAATTTACACTTACATAAAATTATGACTAAACGCCAAGTCAAGAAGGCTTTTAATCAGAAAGATGATATAACTTGCTATTGAGTTGAACCTACACTACTAATCTCAGACTCACGTGTGTTTGGACAGAGCAGCTACTGCTGCAATTAGCGAAACAAGTCTGTGTGTGCTCTTTAGCTTTATGACACATGCTAAATATTTACTGGAGATAAATCTAGAAATACTCTGTAGGTGGAATTTTGGGAATCAGTTCCTTACATGATTCAAATTTTATTCAGCATTTCTTCAAAATTAGCTCAATTGCTATTGGATTACCAATGTTTTGTGTGTGTGTGTGTGTGTGTGTGTGTGTGTGTGTGTGTGTGTGTGCGTGCATATTTAAAACCCGGATGGGGTGACTGCCAAACCAACATTTACTTAATGTCAATCTTAGAAATATTTTGAATATGAAGGAAGAAAGCAGACCTTAACTAGAAGACAGAATTGCAACAGTACTGGAACTGGAGGACTCAAAAGTGGGACCTTAGTACAAATTGCTCTGCTCAGTGCTTTATGGTTGCATGAAGAACTGAAAGTGTTGTCAGCAGGCTCACGTTTAATTTCTGTGCTGGGTGAACCTGTGAAAACTATGACAGCTTCTTGACACCCCGGAACTCACCAAATACTTGTTCACTCGCTGAGAGTAAAGAGCTGTCAGCTGCCAGAAAGTGGCAGGAGACATGCCTAGAACTCACCAGACTTTGTTTTAGAATGATTATCATTTTAAGTGCTCAATCACAGGCACCTGCTGGGTCTGTTTCTTAATTTCAAAAAGCACAAATGAGGGTTTTATTGAATTAAATGTCCAATTTCTACTTGTCAAATTAAACACTTGAAGTTTGAGAAGCAGAATAGGTTCTTTAAAGACATGGGGAAGGGATGAAACCTAAAAACGAATGTCTTGTAGGCACACATACAATCACATATATACACACATGCATGCATGAATACATGACTTCCTTTCATTAATTCAAGTCACAGAATATAATATAACTGATAAACTCTTTGTCTTCTCAATAATAAGTCCAACATCCTATCGTATTTTTCTGAGGTGTGTGTTATAGTACCATTTGCAAGTATCTCCCTTGGTTCCCCGTTTGAAAATTGTCTTTGTGAATTCTTTCCAAATAAGTATATTGTTTGACAATTAAGATAATCTACTTGAAAATACATTGATGAATTGCACAAAATTGTAATTATAAATTATTCATATATAGTTAACCTAGGTCTCTTACTATATATGTTCATTATTAAATAAACTTTGTTCCACTTTAAGCACAACCATGTAATCTTTTTTCTGCCCACATCTCTAAAGAATACATAAAATATAATATACAATTGAGGAGGAGATATTATTTTAATGTGACTCTAATTATCACATTCATATTCATAGGCAGTAGGACACTAATTATATTAATAATAATGTCAAGAGACTAAATGTTGTATATCAGTAGTTCATTTACAATTTGCAGCACAGTTACAAATGCAATCAGGTCTGCTTCCGAAAATATGTATTTAAATCCCAGTGTTCTAATTACATCAGAGTTTTATACTTAAGCTGATCTTGGGAGATAACAACAGATGATGTTTGGAGACTACATATGTCATTTTTCTCAGCCAAATTTTCAATTAACTTTATGTTCAACATGTTATATATTGACTGTTACATTATACACTTGATAATTCTAATTCTCAGCTCACCATCTCCAGACCAAATATTTTCATGGTCAATAATTATCCATACTTTGCCTAATAACCTATAGATAAATTATGTCAGTAATTTTACTATGACAGTACTATGCCAGACACTAATGATTATCTGTTGCATGTGAGTGTGACAAATATACCACATTTTTTCAAACTTAGAGAACATTCAAATAATACTATAAAAATTATTAATTTAATTAATGCATGATATAAAAGAGCCATCAAGGTATATATATATATATATTTATATATACATATATATATTTAGTACAGCTTAGATTTTTTTGAACCTTTTGAACAGTTTGGGTATGGAGCAATGCTATGATATGTCTATTATTATAGCCGCTGGAACTAAAGAGTTATGACCCAGGGCAAGTTAATCATTGATAAAATGGAAACCCTAATGTTAATCATCTGGTATTATTGGATTATGAAATAAGTAAACTCTTATGTAAAATCTTCATAAAAAATTTAGCCTCCTACAAAATGCAGCACAGTTCAAAAATATATCCTCAGTTAATGGAATTACATTTAGGAAGCAGTGGAAACACTTGTAGATAACAAAGCCATAAATTATTACATATCATAGGAAGAATACAACAGCATTTATAAATTTACATGCTTATTGAACATGATCTACTGAAACTGGAAACGGATCATGCAGTTTCAAGCTAAAATAAAATAGAGTTGCTCCAGTAATTTTACTGTTAATTTTTATCTCTGTCAAAATACTCTTCAATCTTTCAGATGTAAAGATACTCTGAGTATACATACTCTCTAAGTTATCTAGATATTAAATAATGCACTGGGTGGTTAGAACCTTAATAAAGCAGTATAGTATTTGTCTTAAAATAAATAGCTCTGTATAGTTTCTAAATTCATTTTAATTTGTAAAACTTGTCAGTAATATGTGACAAATTATTGAAATGATATCAAATTATAGATGAAACAAACAGCATTCTAATAAAGCTTTCTCTCAAAAATATTATTTTTGTGACTCTAATTTGTATGTTTTGTCTTTAAAATAATATTGATTCCAATAGCTAGTACTTTTGATAAGTTGAACCATGGACCTTAATGCTGGAGTTTTAGCTTGGTGTCATCACAAATACTCAACATATGTAAGACCCTGAGGTCTATGTAAGGCCATGAGTTCTGTGAATACAGGTTTTGGAGATTTGCCTTTGTGAATGTTGAAATATATAACCTTACTAGCCTTCTTTTATGTGTTGACATCATTTTCTGGGCACACTACTTTTCTACATGCAATTATTTCTATCTATTCTATTTTCGTCTTTTCCAAATATATTTTATTTCTTGTATCTCTGTTCATATGTCATTAATCTGTCAGGTTTGTATTTCTTTACATTTGACTTTGAACAAAATCCTCCTGATTATGCTTGAATATTATTTTATCATAGATAATACTAAATCAAGCTTCCACAGACAGATTATTTATTTACTTTTAACTTAAATATTGAAAAGCAAAGAACTGATATCTTCATAATGTAAGTAATTTTACATTCAATGATAGGGTTACTTAATAGTACCAATTGAGATAATTATATTTTCATACTTATTCTCTAATAAAAAGTAGGTTATTTATGACCATTGCTTTAGTAATTCCTCCATGTGTGGTGAAGTCACTAACCATTTTAACTGCATACATGAACATCATATAGATTCCTCATATATTTAAATAAAAATGTTTTTGGCATTTTGCAAATATATGATTTATCTGCTATTTAAGAGTACAGGTTATAGGGATAAGACATACTCACTTCGGAAACTGAATCTGGAATGCAAAATAGATACATGCCATTCACTAGCTTGGTTTGACAGATATGATACAATATTTACTCACTGTTTAATCTTAATGCACAATGATTGTCAAAGTGCAGCAGGTAAAGACAACAAGGACAAAAATCAAAACACATATATGTTTGGAAATTAGTTTGCTTATATTTTAATCAAGTATATTTCTTAGGAATTTTTAGTTTCTTGGGGTATCTAAAATATGTTAAGATGCAAGGTGGAGGGTAGCATTCACTACATTCCAATGCAAAACATGAAAATACCACTTATACAGTGAAAAATTAGCATGCTTCCAGTGACAGTTTATGAAAATCTAGCTTAGTGACATACAGATCACTGAATTATCATGCAAAATCTACTGAACACCTACTTATTTACATATTCACACTGTAGTTTTTCAATCTCTGTAATTTAAATTCTTAAATGTATTATCAAAAGGGAGAAAATCCCTTTAAATCTTCCAGAAGCATCTTCAGTACTTGGTTTCAGAAATTTAAAGATAAAAATAATAAAACATTGTTTCTCATGACCTTTATCTATAACAGTAGAAAACCCCATTACAAAACAAAATTGTAATGTAAGTATTACAAAAAGGTCCAAAATACATCTACATGTTTGTGTAGGTAAGTTCATAAACATGCATATCTAAGGGACACAGAAGCAACTATGAAGAAATGTCTTAGCTTTATAACTCCTGACTCCTTTTTCATAATTCTGATTACATGTACAGAAAGGAAAAATTAAATGACCTGTAAATAAAAATAGTACTTAGAAAGTCAATCAATTTTATAAATATTTTCTAAATTGAGTACTAATGGGTACAACTATAATTTAAATGCATTTAAATTGAAATATTTCTTAATGTTAGAATGCAAACCACATCTTTCCAGCATGTGAGTTATGATAAGGAGAAATTGTCCACCATCCAGTTTCTGCACAGAACCAGCTATTCAGATACACCCTAGAATTAACATGAGCTTTCTTTTACCCAAAAATCAACTACATGAGTGTTGTTAATGAATGGTTGAGAAGCCCCAGAACATTTTAATACCTCTTTAATGGGAGTTGTGTGGGAGAAATGAATGGGCCTTTGATGGAGACTTACAAAGAGAAATACTCTTAAAGATAAATGTCAGAGACTGAAAATGTATCCATGATCATTTTACTCCCCAGGGAAAAGTGTTTCTGAAAGCTTAATGGAAATTAATAGTAAAATATATATCTCCACAAATCAAAATTTTTACATAATATTAGAGAATGCCAGGAAAACATAAAGTGCAATTAATGACTTAATTAATTTACTCAGTATCCATTGTATTTCAGGTATTGAAAGCACTAGTGGTTCAGCAATAAATCAAACCAGAGAAGTATTTTTGTCTAAACTTAAATTTTTCAGGACGGGCTCTGAATGTGAGTGGAAGATATCCACAATAGGCTAGGACTGGAGAGTGCTGTAGTCAAGAAAAAAGAATATCGGAGAAATAAGGACCATGAGATGTCAAAAATCAAGTTAACATTTGTGTGTATGGGAGGATCAAAAAAAAGGACTGATATGAGAGAATATTCAGACAGGGGAAGGATGAAATAAAAGAAGGCAGGGTTTTCTTTGTGATAGGAGAATACCAAAGTTCAAAAGAACATTCCTAGTAAGGAGTGTAGAATAGAATGATAGCAGAGAAGATATAGATAACTAGGAGACATACAGAACTCTAGAGACTTTATTTTTAAAATATCCAACAAATGGAATGTTTTGAGGAGAGTAATGACATGATATGGTCTCCTATTAAAGACTCTTCTAAGTAATATATTGAATATTATATGGAGGGGTAAAAGCAGACAACAGGCAATAGTTACTGTAAAGTTGAATTTGAGTTAGCAATGTGGCCAATGTCCATAGAGAGAAAATATTGCACTGAAGGGGATTTGTATAAGGTCATGTATGACACATTAAAAAATATAGTTACGAACAATATTAATTCAATATATTTTACAAAAGCAAAAAGGGCAGAATTAGTGAACAGAGACATGAGGAATGATGAAGAAGCCTCTGGAAGATTCAAAAGAATTTTCATTCTTGACATTCCACTTAATTTAAATTACAGAGATGGGAGAAATATAATCTGAACTTGTAAATATATGTTCAGAAGGATAGTTTTCTTGAATATGGATGAAGACAAAGCCTACCTTAGCTAGATTATATGATATTTTTCTAGTACTCTAGAGACCATGGATCTGAATATTCTGCAGGACTTCTGCCCTGCAGATGAGCGCAGAAATGGGAACCAAATAGGCTGTCAGACTGGTTAACTTCACCATTACTGTCACTGACAGATCCTTCGAACGAAAAAGTAAGGCTATATCACTATGACAAGGATAGCAGTAGAGTAAAATGTTGGAATTATTACTGACTAAAATGACAAAGGGATTTTCACCTAGCATGAAGAGTCCATTACAATTATAGCTCAATAAACAATACAAAACCATGTGTTTTTCTCAAGTTTGTCTTGCATTTTATGTGAGAATGTTTAAGAAACTACTGACTATTCTTACATTTATTGTTATATTGCCCCACAAAGAATTGTAATAAAAACATACTATGTTTTTAATTAATTTATTTGGTTTTTACACTCCATATTTTTTTTTTTTTTTTTTTTTTTTTTTTTTTTTTTTTTTTTTTTTTTTTTTTTGTTGTAGAATTTTAATCTTGAAAATGCTAAAGTGAATCCAGTGACTAATGTAATAATCTTGAATTATTCAAAATAATTGTATTGATTATGTCATATCTTATCAACATTTAAATTCAAGATGGATTTTATAATGCTCAATTGTTATATGCATATATAAGGAACAAAATGTAATATACAGCATAAGTTATATAATATGATATATCATTAAGAGTTATAATTATCAATAACAAAAATACTTTTGTTAAAATATTTGAAAGTTTATAATGGCTGTAGCATTGGAAGTATAGTATGTTATAAATACAGTATAAAGTTATTCAGAGGTTACGAAGTGTTAAGTGGCTGCTCTCAAGTTAACCATAAAGATGAAGTGAAAATCTGGTTACATGGAACTTAGCATAAACTTCCGGTTTATCTTGCTCACTTACCCCTGATTTACATAGAATTTCACTTAGAAATATAGCAGAAAAATGACCAACAAATCCTTATAAAAGTTACTTTATGGATGGGGGTAAAATCTACTACAATTGTTAACATTATCATTTTTGGTGTTATTCAAATTATATAACCACCCTGTAAAATTCTTTATATGCTTCTCCACTGATTCAACAATCAAGAACTAGAAGGTAACAAACTGAATTCTCCTAATATACAAAGCTTGACTTTCTACCAGCAGAGGGTCTGAGACTAAGACAGTGATGAGAAACGTTTTCCCTAGTAGGCAAACAAGAGCAGTCAAGTTCCAACCTGTCTCCTGACTGCTGCATAGCCCTTTGAATCCTTTTGCTTTGGTTCCAACGTCAAAAAAGAATTGACTGTCTTTTGTAACGATGTCATCGACTTCCCAGAGCTGATATTATGAAGGATGAGGAAGTGTATGTGTAAATTTCTTTGAAGTGCAGCAGATGATTTTCAAGCTATTTTGTTTTCCTTGTCTATTATCTCTATTATAATCATCATCGTGGCCATGAAATTACTTACAGAAAAAAAACAAAAAAAAAAAAAAACCAAAAAATGGTGATGCTATTTTAACCAACAAATGCAAAGGGTGAATGTTTATATTATGGATTGTTGATATAGTGCTTTATTTCTAAGTCATTGTACTTATAAACAGGCGATTTAAAATTCATTTTGTTGTTTATTTGCTTATGTGATGAGACAGTGACTTTTCTGTAGCCTAGGCTAGTGTCATTTTTGCTGTCTTCCTGTCTCAACTTCCCAATGATAGCATCAGCATAGATCATCAAAGCAGGCTTAGAATGCTTTTGAAGCAATTTTTTTTATTAAGTGTAGGAAATAAATAGGACATGAAAAAGAAAAAAATAATACTGTTAGTTCCACTGACTAAGGCAAATTCATTACTGAGGTCTATTTTATTTTGAAGATATTTTTACACTCCATATTTTATTCTCCCCGTTTCCATTTGTTCACCCTCTGACTGTTGCACATCCTGCACCTCCTCCCCACCACCCTGTCTCCATGAAGATGTCCCCAACCCCCACAGCCCCTGACCTCTAAACTCCCTGGGGCCTCCAGTCTTTTGAAGGTTAAGAGCATCATTTCTGAATGAACAAAGGCCCGGCAGTCCTCTACTGTATGTGTGTTGGAGGTCTCATATCAGTTCAAATACATACTATTTTAATCCTACGTATTATGAACATCACAGTCCTAACCTTTTATTTCTAATTTTACTAGAGCTGGATATAATAGGACATTGGTAAAGTGTTTATTTACTGTTCAAGAAGAAGGTTTAATCACTGTCACTACAAAACAAATAAATAACCAATCATTTATAGAAGGGTTATAGCTCAATTATAAAAGCAGGGAGTAAGCACATCATGAGAGTCAAAATATTTATGTTTGTTTTAAGATGTTGTAATCACACCTTCCAGAGACTTGTGGATAGCATGCTAAGTAAAACTAAATTTCAGAGAGAAGCTATGTGACTATGGAGCTATATTTGAAGAAACATGCAAAGCTACCATGTATTGAATTTACATATATATAGGACAAACTAATTAAGTTGCACAATTGATGCATTAAAGTGTGGTAAATATATTTGTCTTAGTCGGGATTTCCATTCCCGCACAAAGATCATGACCAAGGAGCAAGTTGGGGAGGAAAGGGTTTATTAAGCTTACACTTCCAAACAGCTGTTCATCACCAAAGGAAGTCAAGACTGAAACTCAAGCAGGTCAGAAAGCAGTAACTGATGCAGAAGCCATGGGGTGGGGAGGATGTTACTTACTGGCTTGCTTTCCCTGGCTTGCTCAGCTTTCTCTCTTATAGAACCCAAGACTACCAGCCCACTGATGGCACCACCCACAATGGACCCTCCCCTCTTGATCACTAATTGAGAAGATGCCTTACAACTGGAACTCATGGAGGCATTTCCTCAATTGAAGCTTCCTTCTAGGTGACAACTCCAGCCTGTGTCAAGTTGACACATAAAACCAGACAGTACTATTGACCTCTTGTCAACTTGAAACACAAACACATCACTATTAAGCCTCAACCCTTACTTTTTTATTCATCCCAAAAATCTAAATAACTTTAAAAATCCCACAGTCTCTGCAAATTCTTACATATTAAATTCCCAACCCCTTTAAAATATCCAATCTCTTTTAAAATCCAAAGTCTTTCTACAAGTAAAAGTCTCGTAACTGTGGGTTCCACTAAAATACCTTCTTATTTCAAGAGGGAAAAGTATCAGGGCACAGTCACAGTCAAAAGCAAAATCAAACTCTAACTGTTCAATGGCTGGGATCCACTCACGATCTTCTAGGCTCCTCCCAGGGCTTGGGTCACATCTCCAGCTCTGCACTTTGTAGCACACACCATGTCTTCTAGGCTACAGATGACTGTACTCCACTGTGGCTGCTGTTCTTGGTGGTCATCTCATGGCACTGGTATCTACAAAATACTGCTGTCTTTGTGCTGTAACTAGGCTTCACCAACAGACTCTCATAAGGCTCTCTTCATGGGCCAAGCCTCAACTCCTTTGCATGACTCCTTCAGTCCTGGGTCATCAATTACAACAGAGGCTGTACTTCACAAACGGCCTTCTATGGCCTCTCACAGTGCTAAGCCTCAGTTGCTCTTCATGAACCCTACATGCCTTCAAAACCAGTATGACCTGGGTGCCTCTTACATATTACAAATCCAGCCACAGCACAAGATACAAACTTGGCTATCTCTGGTACACAGCATCTGTTCCCTCATAAAATATATCCCAGAGGATTTCACCTCAATGTTACGGGTATCTTCTTAATCACCACTAATTTCTTAGTTCCAGATAACCAGCATCAATAGTCCCAGTAATGCAAAAAAAAAAAAAAAGTAAAGTAAAGTTTTTGCTTTAGTAGTAGTTCTGTTATCTTGTTAATCACAGTTGATTCTTCAGCCCCAGCTAACCAAAACAACAGAATCTTCACAATAAAAATATCAATGGCCCTGATAAAACTATTTTTTTATTTTTTTATTTTTTTTTATTTTCTAAGTTTTTTTATTTACATTCAAAATCATTTCCCCTTTCCCATTTCCTCCCACCCCGAAAGTCCCATAAGCCCCCTTCCCTCTCTTTTCCCCACTCAACCCCCTCTCGATTCTCTGTCCTGGCATTCCTCTACATCCAGTCTTTCCAGGACCAGGGGTTTCTCCTTCCATCTTCTTGGAAATCTATCGATATGCGAATTGTGTCTAGGGTATTCCGAGATTCTGGGTTAATATCATCTTATCAGTGACTGCATACCATGTGTGTTCTTTTGTGATTGGGTTACCTCACTAAGGATGATATTTTCAAGTTCTGACCATTTGCCTAGGAATTTCGTGAATTCATTGTTTTTAATTGCAGAGTAGTATTCCATTGTGTAAATATACCACATCTTCTGAATCCATTCCTCCGTTGAGGGACATCTGGGTTCTTTCCAGCTTCTGGCTATTATAAATAAGGCTGCTATGAACATAGTGGAGCATGTGTCCTTATTGCATGCACGTAAAGCCTCTGGGTATATGCCCAGGAGTGGTATAGCTGAATCCTCCGAGAGTGTCATGCCCAGTTTTCTGAGGAACCGCCAGACTGCTTTCCAGAGTGGTTGTAGCAGCTTGCAATCCCACCAGCAGTGGAGGAATGTTCCTCTTTCTCCACATCCTTGCCAACAACTGCTGTCTCCTGTGTTTTTGATCTTAGCCATTCTGACTGGTGTGAGATGGAATTTCAGGATTGTTTTGATTTGCATTTCCCTAATGACTAAGGATGATGAACATCTCTTTAGGTGCTTCTCAGCCATTAGATATTCTTCAGGTGAGAACTCTTTGTTTAGCTCTGTACCCCATTTTTTAAAAGGGTTACTTGCCTCTCTGGAGTTTAACTTCTTGAGTTCGTTGTATATATTGGATATTAGCCCTCTGTCGGATGTAGGGTTGGTAAAGATCATTTCCCAGTTAGTTGATTGCTGCTTTGTCTTTTTGACAGTGTCTTTAGCCTTGCAAAAACTTTGTATTTTAATGAGGTCCCATTTGTCAATTCTTGATCTTAGAGCATAAGCTATTGAAGTTCTATTCAGTAAATTCTCCCCTGTGCCCATATGTTCAAGGTTCTTCCCTAGTTTCCTTTCTATTAGTTTCAGTGTGTCTGGTTTTATGTGGAGGTCCTTGATCCACTTGGAATTTAGCTTAGCGCAAGGAGATAAGAATCAAATAGACCATCTAAACCGTCCTATAACCCCTGAAGAAATAGAAGTCGTTATTGGAAGTCTTCCAACCAAAAAAAGCACAGGTCCAGATGGTTTTAGTGCAGAATTCTATAAGACCTTCAAAGAAGACCTAACACCAATACTCTTCAAACTATTCCACAAAATAGAAATAGAAGGAACACTACCCAACTCGTTCTATGAAGCCACAATTATGCTAATACCAAAAGCACACAAAGATCCAACAAAGAAAGAGAATCACAGGCCAATCTCTCTTATGAATATCGATGCAAAAATACTCAATAAAATTCTTGCCAACCGAATCCAAGAACACATCAAAATGATCATTCACCACGATCAAGTAGGCTTCATCCCAGGGATGCAGGGATGGTTCAACATAAGGAAATCCATCAATGTAATCCACTATATAAACAAACTCAAAGAAAAAAAACACATGATCATCTCATTAGATGCTGAGAAAGCATTTGACAAAATTCAGCATCCTTTCATGCTAAAGGTCTTGGAAAGATAAGGAATTCGAGGCCCATATCTAAACATAGTAAAAGCAATTTACAGCAAACCGGTAGCCAACATTAATCTAAATGGAGAGAAACTTGAAGCAATCCCACTAAAATCAGGGACTAGACAAGGCTGCCCTCTCTCTCCATATCTTTTCAATATAGTACTTGAAGTTCTAGCTAGAGCAATTAGACAACAAAAGGAGGTCAAAGGGATACAAAGTGGAAAAGAAGAAGTCAAACTATCACTATTTGCAGATGATATGAGAGTATACTTAAGCGACCCAAAGAACTCCACCAGAGAACTCCTACAGCTGATAAACAACTTCAGCAAAGTGGCCGGATATAAAATCAACTCAAGCAAGTCAGTAGCCTTCCTATACTCAAAGGATAAGCAGGCTGAAAAAGAAGTAAGAGAAATGATACCCTTCACGATAGCCACAAACCATATAAAGTATCTTGGTGTGACTCTAACCAAACAAGTCAAAGATCTGTATCACAAGAAATTCAAGTCTCTGAAGAAAGAAATTGAAGAAGACCTCAGAAGATGGAAAAATCTGCCATGCTCATGGATTGGCAGGATTAATATAGTAAAAATGACCATCTTGCCAAAAGCAATATACAGATTCAATGCAATCCCCAACAAAATCCCAACTCAATTCTCCATAGAGTTAGAAAAAGCAATTCAAAAATTCATCTGGAATAACAGAAAACCCAGGATAGCTAAAACTATTCTCAAGAGTAAAAGAACCTCTGGGTGAATCAGTATCCCGGACCTCAAGCTGTACTACAGAGCAATAGTGTTAAAAACTGCATGGTATTGGTACAGTGACAGGCATGTAGATCAATGGAACAGAATTGAAGACCCAGAAAGGAATCCACACTCCTATGGTCACCTGATCTTTGACAAAGGAGCTAAAACCATCCAGTGGAAAAAAGATAGCCTTTTCAACAAACGGTGCTGGCTCAACTGGAGGTCAACATGCAGAAGAATGCAAATTGGCCCTGATAAATCTTTAATCTTTAATTTTCTCTCTGAAATTTCACAAGCACGGCCTCGATCTTCTGCACTGTTCTCAACATTATCTTCCAAGCACCTATACAACATCTCACACAGCTCTTAATGCCGAATGTATCTTCTAGCTCAAAATTTCGAAATCCTTCCACAGTCCTCCCCAAAACATGATCAGGTTGTCACAGGAATACCCCACTATTCTGGTACCAATATTTTTAGTCAAGGTTTCTATTCCTGCACAAAGATCATGACCAAGGAGCAAGTTGGGGAGGAAAGGGTTTATTAAGCTTACACTTCCACAGAGCTGTTCATCACTAAAGGAAGTCAGGACTGGAACTCAAGCAGGTCAGAAAGCAGTAACTCATGCAGAAGCCATGGTGGAGAATGTTACTTACTGGCTAGCTTCCCCTGGCTTGCTCAGCTTTCTCTCTTATAGAAGGCAAGGCTACCAGCCCACTGATGGCACCACCCACAATGAGCCCTCCCCTCTTAATCACTAATTGAGAAGATGCCTTACAACTGGATCTCATGGAGGCATTTCCTCTGTTTGAAGCTTCCCTCTAGGTAACAACTCCAGCCTGTGTCAAGTTGAAACACAAAAACAGCTAGTACAGTATTAATTTATTAAAAGTAGCATTGTGTGCAATCATATATGTACTTCATTTGCACAGCTAACACTGAGATGGTTTTCTTAAAATATAAAGCCTCAGGGTACAGGATATGATAGTGGGCATTTTTGTGAAATGTAGTGCAGCTAATAATCCTTAAAACCATGGTATCTATTTCAATTCTATGATTATGGTTTACTTCCAATATCCACAACTATAATAGTGATGTAAAAAAACAATCAGTGGTAGCCTAAACCCACCTAACATGTTCTAACAAGAATGTCCCCATAGGTGCTTATTAAGACATATTTCTATACTGGAGCAACCAATTGTTCCTTGTTTTCCACTGCCTTTTAAGATAACTCAGTATTCACTTTCTTGTAACCTCACATATTGTTTGTGTGTTGGAGTGTGTTCATTCTGGCCTATGGTCCTAAGTACAGGACAATGCCTGGTACTTAATTGGGCAATAATTCAAAGTATATTTAACATAATTCATTGACAATGTCTCTGGGACAGGACTGATTAAGTGGTTTTCAAAGGCAAATCATTGGTTGCCTATCTTCTAGATGCAAAGGCCTGGATAATAACCATCACCTTGGAATAATTTAAAAGGATAACTCTATACCTATATCTAATAAAACAACCAAAGTCATCTCTTCAGGAATAGCTATAGAAATCTGGTTAGAGACAATGCTAGACACAAAAACAATGTTCATATTTGTATATAGAAAATAAGAAGCATCTTCACTATTAAAATCAACAAGGTAGAAATGTTTTATATATTTAATGGAGCTAGGTTTATTAAGCAAGCCCTCCTGGATATAGTTTGTATTAAAATAGCTGGTATTTCCTGGCAGTTATTATGAATATGAGCACTTTTTATTTAATTAAAAGATAATTACATATTTCCTACTTTTGGTCTCTCCTATTCATCTCATTTCTGCCCTTCTCTTCAAAAATTTGTAGATGTTACATACACATATAAATGAACAAACATTAATCTACAATATGCTGACTATTTTCAGTATTGCATACATATACATATACACATACATATATATGTTCCTAGTACTATCACTTAGTAATTTCATCTACTTTATGAAAAGTTCTTTCTGACAAAGGCTGAATAAATTGCATAAGATGCTGTGGTGGTTTGAATAAGAATGACCACAATAGGCACATATATTTAAATTCTTAGTCTTCAGGTAGTGATATTATTTAAGAAGAATTAAAAGGATTAGGAGGTGTGACCTTGTTAGCAGAAACTTAGTGAGGGCTTTGAGGTTTCTAAAACCCATATAAGGATGAATCTATCCTTGTCTCTGTCTCTAGCTGTCTCTCTGTACTTAGATTAGGTTGTAGCTCTCAACTGCTTCTCCATTAATATGCCTGCCGAAAGCATGAAGCTTAAAATAAAAAACTCTATCAATATGGTTTGTGGATTAATTTAAACTTAGCCCGAGCTTTCTTAAATTTCATCATTTCCTCTTAAAGGATACTATTCTAAACCACCTTTATTTTTATGAGTACTATGAAATGTGTTACATGTGGTTTTTTTAGTGTATCCTCTTTTAATATTTATAAACATTACTGAGTATTAGTTTTTTTAGATAGTTATCTTTAGAAACTTTATAATTATATCTACATAATAAAAATTCTGGAATATTTAACTTATACCTACTAACAATCTGTAATAATAATTATACAAGAGTCTAAATCTGTTGAAACTTTCTGGAGGTCATAGAGAATGTGTCAATTTAATTGAACACTTTAGATTATTTTTATAGAAATTAGAATTATAAGAAGAATTTAAGAAAATAATTTTATTTGTTTTCTGATTTTAGTAATATTCAAAATCCCAAACAAAACTTTTTATCAGTATTCTCTAAAGACAATTAATTTTTATGGGTTCATCACTCCTATAAATGAACACAGATAATATAAACAGAGCATTTACTATCACAGGAAGTAGTTATTAGTGTGTGTGTGTGAGTTTTCACTATCAAATACATTTCTTTAAGTCACACACAATCATATAGTTAGATTCTATGGCAGTGGTGGTGACTAGATATCAGGATTACTGCAGGTTGATCCCCCAACAAGGGCTGCTCATTTGGTCTCTAGACATCTCATGCACATGGTTACTATGTGCATCCCAGACTTCAGGCTTTCATTGAATCAGCAGGGTTGCTCAAGGTTAATAAAAGACTCTTTGAGGGAAGTTATAAACTGTTCTATAAAGTTTGATGTTAGCCGTGAAAATGAAATTTGGTAATGGGTAAAGCATGAAGTACAACCAAACTTGTGAAGAAAACCCAACAGAACTACAGTGAAAGTTTTGATGTTGCTGGCAGTTGCTACAGAAAAGTATGGTTCTTGTAATCATACCAAGCTATCGAGCCCAGTCTGATCTTATCTAGTCTTCGGTTAATGACCAAGTCTTCTTGATTTCCAGAAACTTTTATAAAAAGTAAGGACATAAAAAATATCATTAAATATAGTTTTGGGATATTACTTGTTCAGAGAACAAATCTTATTCCATTTATTTCATATTATGTATAAGTTTATGAGTTTGTGTACAACATGTATATGTGGATGCTTGAAAGTCAGGACAGCAGATTCCTTTATCTGACATTACAGGGAGTTATGAATTGCCTAATACTGGTGCAGGAGAACTTTGGAGCACAGCTGAGATCTGTGTAAAAGTCACTTCCCTATCACCAGTCTGTATGCAGGAGTCAGGATATCTCTACATAAGCATGCTGTGGTGTGAGGATGAGGGGACAAATTTCTGTGACTAGCCATCCTAAAGAAATCTGGAAGACAAAAGGTGCTGGGCACACACAGTACCTAGAGCAATGCTAGCTGGATTTCTTTTTTTTTTTTTAATTTTATTTTTTTAATTTACATTCCAAATCACTTCCCCTTTCCCGTTTCCTCCCTCCCCGAAAGTCCCATAAGCCCCCTTCCCTCCCTCTTTTCTCCATTCAACCCCCTCTCATTACTCTGTCCTGGCGTTCCCCTACATCCAGTCTTTCCAGGACCAGGGGTCTCTCCTTCCATCTTTTTAGAAATCTATTGATAGGCGGATTGTGTCTAGGGTATTCCGAGATTCTGGGTCAATATCCCCTTATCAGTGACTGCATACCATGTGTGTTCTTTTGTGATTGGGTTACCTCACTAAGGATGATATTTTCAAGTTCTGACCATTTGCCTAGGAATTTCGTGAATTCATTGTTTTTAATTGCAGAGTAGTATTCCATTGTGTAGATATACCACATCTTCTGAATCCATTCCTCCGTTGAGGGACATCTGGGCTCTTTCCAGCTTCTGGCTATTATAAATAAGGCTGCTATGAACATAGTGGAGCATGTGTCCTTATTGCATGCAGGTAAAGTCTCTGGGTATATGCCCAGGAGTGGTATAGCCGGATCCTCCGGGAGTGTCATGCCCAGTTTTCTGAGGAACCGCCAGACTGCTTTCCAGAGTGGTTGTACCGCTAGCTGGATTTCTTATCCAGATCACACTTGTTTTCCAGATCACCACCCAAAGTGTTTGAGCAAATCAATTGCTTGAGAATTCACTTCATTAAGTTTTCTGTTACTTGCAGCTGAAGGCAGCTTTCTGATAGTTTTACTATGTGCCATACAATCGATTAGTCTTGTGTACCTTAATTCCTAGTTCAACCTAATGAGGTTGATTACTCACTTCATTATTCACATTTTAATGATAAACAAACTGAAGCTTTGGGCATTGAATTAGAGCATTAGAGTAACACAGAAGGACATTCTGGTTAAGTGTCTTCAACTCCTCGATGTTAAAGCCTGTGAGATTAAACTACTTTACTTTGTAAACTCAGGGAGACACACCTAACAGATTCTTTGAATGCTTTGGTATCAGTACTTTTCATGGTTACTTTAAAATTTGCTTCATAAAATGAATTTGAGGATTGGCAGCAAGGATTTGCATTAACACTGAATGATAAATTTAGATTGATAATCCATATACAGATAAATATATAATATCCATGCTCTGTCTACAGAGAAAGTGGCATTTAATATACTCACACAAAAAAGAGGTCTCAATCCCAAATTACCATTGAAAAGTAGATCCCTTGTACCAAGATGTTATGAAATTTTTCATAGATTTAGCTCATGATATCTTGAGGGCATTTGTCTAAATTTAAATCCTAAGGTTTTTGCCTTATAAAACAGAATCAGTCATGAGTAAAACTGATGAGATAAGGCCATTCAAAAGCAATGAAATAAGAAACTAAGGCTTCTTTGCATTACCCTCTTCTCAATAATAGAATATTATGGAACAAAAATGCCCCAGATTATACTTGGCACCTTAATATTTGTGAGAACTGAAAACAATTATTTGCTCTTCAGCTATTTTTATAACATTTTTGTGTTCATTCAGTTTGTTTCATTTCTCTTTTAAAAATTAATACAGTCAAGTTTTGAACACTATTCCAGCTGTTTTCTGACTCAACTTTCCTCTGGGAATAAATGATCTATACTCTGACTTGGTCTTCCTCCTGCACCTGATCTCATTACATCATTACCATCTCTCTAACTGCAAACAAACATCTCTCCTTTACCAAAGCATGCTTTGGAAACAGTTTCACTGTGACCAACAGATTTAATTGTCCATCCCTGACTTACTTGACTTCTATATCAAGCCAATATCTCTTTCAAGAGATGTTCTCCTTCCTTCAGCTCTACAACTATGTGCCTCTAATCTTCCCTCCACATCCCCAAAACTGGCTGCTTACAGTTAGTTTAAATTCCTACTTTGTTCTGTTTATCCATTTTTTCTGTGCCATCTTATCAAAGCTGTAGTCTGTAAACTCTTTATATTTCATTTGATAATTACCACTGGAGTAGAGGATTTTGCTTTTTTCCAGGGTTAAGGAATGACTGGGATGCAAAAGAACCCAGTATCCATGTGCTTTTCATTTTAGTAACTTACTCCAATGTGATGATCTCCAAAGATCAGAAAAAAACATAAAAATGCTATACCATGGAGTTGCCCTTTGGTCTAGTTTTGAGTGTTGATATATATATATATATATATATATATATATATATATAGAGAGAGAGAGAGAGAGAGAGAGAGAGAGAGAGAGGGAGGGAAGATTGAGAAACTATATATAGCTTGTCTCCATAATACACATATTAAAATTATAAATATATTGAAATATAAATATAATAAATAATAAATATAATATATATAAAATAAATATAAATATAATAAAATTATAAATATTTATATATTTATATATATATAAAGATAGAGTAGAGAGAGAGATTGAATATATACTTAGAAAATAGTAATAATAATAAAAGTTTAAAAGGAGAAGCATTTATTTGGTTTATAGCTAGAATCAAAGTCCATTTTGCACCATGTTCTGAGACTTATACATGAGAAGGCCTATAATCTAAGTTCAGAGCATCTTATCCTCTGCTTATTGTGTTTTAAGGAAGAGTCCTATGCAGAATCATCTCAGGTTTTCTGTTATTCTTGAAAAGGCATCATGAAATTCCCCATTTGACAGACATCAGGGTTCCAAATTAACACCTGTAATTTCACGTGTCTACTTTTGTGACTTTCAAAATGGATCTTATGTGTAAATGGCTGTTTATATTCTCTCCCAGGATTCACATTATATGTGTTATATGTTATGTGCTATATGTAGTATCATATATTGTATGTCATATATCCTATTTTTTATTTTATATTTTATGTTTTATGTGATATTTGATATATATAGTGTCCTGCGATCTAGAGTTACAACATTGTCTGGAACTTTCAGGAGCAAACCAAGGCTACCCAGAAAAAGCTAAAAAGATTACATAATCTTAAATTTAAGTCAGGTCATCCCCATGTGGCCTCCAGATAGGGAAAAAACAGTTTAGGGTATTCTGAAAAACTAATGATGATAGAACATTGATATAATTATAAATGGGGATTTATTAGCTGGTTTTCATATCAGAGAATCCAAAGTATTCCAGCACCTGTCTTCATTCTGACCAGCCAGAAAATGCAGAAAACAGTCAATATAAGATGGAGAAAATGAACAAAGGCAGGTGGATCTGTGATTTCAACTCCGCCCTTGTGAACAAAGTGAGTTCCACGTTAGCCAGAATTCAAAAAAAAAAAAAAAGTGTAGTGATTATGGTATTTTCAACAAAGTCATCACATGATTCTAATGCTGTAAAAGAAATATGAAACTGGAAATTCTGGGAAAATTCTTACCAGTAAGCTATCACTAATGGAACTATTGTAACTTTAATAAAATAGTTAAACTAGATATCAACATTTTGTCTTCAAAGCCACAAAATACTAATCGTCATGTCTTGCTAAGTACGTTCTAAATATATGCTCTTGAAGACTTAGATAGATGCTTGTTTAGAGAAGGGAAAAGTTAATATTCAAAGATCAATCTTGAATATGCTGTGTTGGTTATAGATACACTCACAAAGTCTAAAGCAATATTTAAATCTGAGAGGCTTTGAAGTGTAGGGGTTGAAAATAAGACGACTTGTCTTTTGCTCAGTTGTCTTGAATGAGAAACATAAAGATGGAGATTAATTTTCATTTGTAATAATTATTCTGTGTCATATAAGAATGTGTTAGCAGATATAACACCTTATTTTCCATTAAATGTCATACTCTGTGATTGCTTGTTAGATTGATGTGAGAAGTTGTAATTAAACAGTTTGTACTTAAGATAATTTTTTTTGTTTCTTGCTGGACACGGAATGGTTGAATGAAGAACAGCTTGCATTTCCAAGGATGTCTTCAGTGCTAGCAACAAGCACCAATGTGCTGTGGTGAGTGATTTGAAAGCTTCAGTGAGGGTTAACAGTCTGTTCAATTTGTGGATGTTTCTGGAAGATTTGCAAACATAACTACCCATAAAGTTAATCTCTTCATGGGCTAGTGTTTTTGCTTGCAAAGACATCTGAAGTATTTCATTTTACCTATTCTCATTATTCAATGATTGTGGTATGAAGATTGCTAATCAGTAAAATCGTTTTAAAAATATATTGTGAGCATGTATGTGTGTGTATGTGTGTATGTGTGTGTAAATAATATTGTATCTTTTCCTCATTAAATCTAAGTGGGGAACGAGATTCTGAGGAGTAGCTGAGATTTGTCATATGTAAAATATGTTTGGAAAATGTTTCAGAAGGTATTTGTGAGAGAGATCTCAGATACTGACTGTTCACAAGTGAAATGTTTCAATACCTAAAGAAATGTGTTTGTTAGATCAACACAGTGCAGTGACAACGAGCAAATGATCTCATCGCATCACTGGCTTTTTGTCCCAGACAGTTTTATTTAGTAATTAAAAAGTATAACATTTCAGCCCCAATTTTAGAAATGGTTCAGAGCTTGGTCAGCCTTTTATAGAAGATGAAATATTTAAATGATTTGTATGTAGAAAATTACATGATACATACTTAGGATATAAAACAGTTAGAATTAAAGTTAAAATATTAGAGTTTTAAAAAATATTTTAATTCTCCTTTGCTAAATGTCAGTATCAAATAAGCAAACAAACAAAAAATCCAATCAAAAATCAATTTATTACAACAGGCACAGATCATTAGTTTTGGAGTTTATATTTTGTGGCTTAACAATGTCAGGCTGGGTGATACCCGACATTATTTTATTTCTCTAAATCTTAGAAATTTATGTTTATAATATGGAGATTTAAGAGGGACTTTCAAAAGGTGGTACATAAAACACATCCACTTTCAGAAACCATTCAGTGGACCATGGTGAAGGGAACAAAATTAGAATACATCCTAACCTTCATCCCTCAAAGTAGCATCGTGAAACTTAACCATCTTTCCCTTGCCAGATGAGTCTTTGTCAAGGCTGTGCTTTTCTGAAGCAGAAGAGAAACAGTGTGTATGTGTCTAAGTGGCACGGATAGGATCCAAGCAACAAACACTGCATAATGAGAAATTAAATATTCAGTGCTTCAAATTTTCTCTGAACAAAATTTAATACAGATTCACTAATTAACGCTGAGGAAGTGGAGGTTTAATAGTGGCTCCAGGCAAAGCCGTCTCACTCGATTAAGATTACAGAGTGAAGATTCCAGTGATCCGGTTTATTTTCTACTACTCAGGAGATAATAACTTAGAGGTATGAATGAACACAACTTAAAAGAAATATTTTACAACCGCTGAAATCAGTCAATATAAATGCATCAGGTACAAATAATTGAAAATAATTGAAAGTATTAAAATATTATGCTTCACGCATAAAAGTTAAGTCTAGTCCTTAGAGAAGAGGCCTGTGAGGAAGCTAGAGGAATCTCACCTGGTTCCTACTCCTCTGACAATATTTTCAGGCCATTTTGGTCTCATGTATGCAGAAATAAATTATAAGCACGCACACATAAACACACACACACATCACCATCATCATCATCATCATCACCACCACCACCACCACCATTTCTTTTTTTTTTTTTTTTTTGGTTTTTTCGAGACAGGGTTTCTCTGTGTAGCCCTGGCTGTCCTGGAGCTCACTCTGTAGACCAGGCTGGCCTCGAACTCAGAAATCCTCCTGCCTCTGCCTCCCAAGTGTTGGGATTAAAGGCGTGCGCCACCACCGCCCGGTCCACCACCATTTCTGAGCCTTCCCTTTACAAAGCAATAAAATCTTAGCCATGTTTATTGTAATTAAAACTTAAATTATAGATGTTTTCAGATTTACATTGTATTTTGAATAAACTTTGAAAATCTTAAATATTTAATGTTCTAATGATAGTGTCTTTTGCCTTACAGAAGCTATTCAGTTTCATGAGGTTCCATTTATCAATTTGTTGATCTTATAGCCTCCGCCATTGGTTTTCTGTTTAGAAATTTTTCCCATGTGCCAATGAGTTCCAGGCTCTTTCCCACTTTCTTTCTATTAGATTCAGTGTATCTGGTTTTATGTTGAGGTCTTTGATCCACTTGGACTTGAGCTTTGTGATAAGTATGGATCTATCTTCATTCTCCTACATACAGACCGGAAGTTAAACCAGAATCATTTATTGGAAATGCTTCCTTTTCTTCACTGTATGATTTTGGGGAAAAAGTCTTCACTAACCCTACATCTGACAGAGGACTAATATCCAAAATATATAAAGAACTCATGAAGTCAACCTCCAAAAACTCAAATAACACAGTTTAAAAATGGGGTACAGAGCTAAACAGAGACTTCACAACAAAAGAACCTTGAGTGATTGAGAAGCACTTAAAGAAATGTTCAAAGTCTTTAGTCATCAGAGAAAGGCAAATCAAAATGACCCTGAGATTGTAACTCACACCAATCAGAATGGCTATGATCAAAAACTCAGGAGACAGCAGATGCTGGCAAGGCTGTGGAGAAAGAGGAACACTCCTCCATTGCTGGTGAGATTGCAAACTGATACAACCACTCTGGAAATTAATCTAACAGTTCCTCAGAGTATTGGAAACAGTTCTACCTGAAGACCCAGCTATAACACTTTTGAGTATATACCAAAAAGATGCTTCACAATGGCACAGGAGCACGTGTTCCACTATGTTCATAGCAGCCTCATTTGTAATAGCCAGAAGCTGGAAACAGCACACCCTCAACCGAAGAATGGATACAGAAAATGTGGTTCATTTACACATGGTATAGTATTCAGCTATTAAAAACGAGGACATCATGAACTTTGCAGACAAATGGATGGGACTAGGAAATATCTTCCTGAGTGAAGTAGTTCAGACCCAAAAGGACATGCATGACATGTACTCACTGATAAGTGTATATTAGCCAAAAGTACAGGATACCTGGAATACAACCCATAGACTATAAGAAGTGTAACAAAGAGAAATGCCCAAATGAGGAGATTTCAACCCCACTTAGAAGGGGGGAGGTAATCATCACAGGAGGCCAAAGGAGGGAAGGACCTAGGAGGGAGAAGGAAGGGGAAGAGAAGGGGAAGGGGAAGGATTAGGGGAAAAATGGGGGGAAGGGACAGGAGAGAAGCCCAGAGAGACAAGAGAATAAATGGAAATAAGCAACCTCATGGAATAGGAGGTAGAAAGACCCTCTAGAGAGTACCAGAGACCAGGAGGGTGAGACACTCTCAGGACTCATTGGGGGTGCCCTTAGCCAAAATGCCCTACATTGGGGAAAGGGGACTCAAAAGTCCACCTCCAGTAGATAGACATGGCCTCAACTGGAGGAAAAGTGTTACAAATGCACAGTCAAAATTCCTGACCAGAATTGTTCCAGTTTATAAGAACTGCAGGGACAAAAATGGAGAAGAGACTGAAGGAAAGGAGGTTCAACTTGGGATCCCTCTCATGGGGTTGGGGACCAAGGCATGACACTATTATGCTATAATGTGCTTGCAGAGAGAAGCCTGGCATGGATGTCATCTGAGAGGCCCTACCATCAGCTGACTGAGACAGAAGCAGTTACTTACACACAATCATTGGACTGAAGTGGGAGATGTCTATGTTTATACTAGTAGAAGGATTGACTAAGTTGAAAGGAAGAGCAACCCCATAGGAAGGCCAGCATTCTCAACTATCCCAGACCTCAGGGAGCTCCCAGAGACTGAGCCACCAACCAGGCAGCATATATGGACTGGTTCAAGGCCCCTGGCACATGTGTAGCAGAGGTCTACCTGATCTGTCCTCAGTGGGAGAAGATATGCCTACACCTAGAGAGAATTGAGGCTTTCTTGGTGGGGGGTGAAAGGACCCTATTGGAGGCAAGGGGAAGAAGGAATAGGATGAAGAACTGTGGGAGGAGGAACTGGGGGAAAATTGACTGGAATGTAAATAAATGAAATAATTTAAATTAAAAATAAATAGATCTGGAGAGTTGGCTAAGAGCACTGACTGCTCTTCCAGAGGTCCTGGTTCAAATCCCAGCAACCACATGGTGGCTCACAACCATTCGTAATGGGATCCGATGCCCTCTTCTGTTGTGTCTGAAGACAACTACAGTGTACTCATATATATGAAATAAATAAATCCTTAAAATAAATAAATAAATATTTTATGTTTAAATTGGCTAAATATATGAGATTGATAATAACATTCCCTTATATGATAAAGTCATGTAAATCTATGCTTTTCTTTTTCTTTCATTTTGAAGGACCTTTTGCAGTTGTGCATTTCATTTCACAAGGGAAAACATTTTTAATTAGGTAAAAATGGTGATTAAAAATCTGTATCTTAGGTATATAATGATTTGTTATTACTATGCTATACAGCTATAGTTATAAGCACTACATTTTAAACATTTTAAAGCGATGCATTTTTTAATTTAGCTCATTAGATTTGTTAGATGTCTTCAACACAATGTGAATTTATGAATTGAGATTAAACTTTCTTTATCTATGAAATCTTTCAATGTAGTATCAATCTGAAAAATAACTGCAAACAAAACAGTAAGGATAGCAAATAGTCTCTCATGTTGCTGTGGTAATTCATATTATTCAATTTAATGTTTATTGGTTAAATAGTTGCTTTAGTTAACACAGACATTCTTGATTGCACTTTGTATCTGTTACTTATTAAGAAAAATTGATGCTCTAGGAAATATCGATTTTTTTTAAACTGATGCAATTCAGCTAGTGTCAAATTCAAATTTTCAATTGTGGATTTATTTTTGAACATATCAATGTCGGTAGTATGTTAAATAATACTCAACGAGTCATGAAGACAATCTTTACCTGAAATGAAAAACAAGTGAAATTCACTTGTCTTGAATTTCCCATTCATATTTCTACTTTGGCCTCTTTCTGCAACTTACAGACTCCATGACAGTGTATAGTTCTCCATTGCCATGGTCTCCACTGAAAAGTACCAGCAGATGTTGCTTTCAACCCAGATATGAGAACATTAGCCTGTGTTAGGGCTCTTAATTTGTTTACAGAATATGTTCCCTTCTTGAATGCCAATTAATTTGAGTCGTTACTTTTTTGTACTCTCTCCCCCACTCCTCCTGTGCTATCTATAAGCCTTAATCCTATCATCATGATATCCAGGGCTAAAATGACTAAGTTTTAGTAATGATGAAAAAATATTGACTTTCTTTAATGCAATTTGTTCATAGTTAGAATGTTGTATATGTCACCCAAGATAATATTTTCCTCTATATCTCTTTCTGTGGGGGTATTTTGTTCCCCTTTCTAAGAAGGGCCAGAGTATCCCTACTTTGTTCTTTTTCTTCTTGAGCTTTATTTGATATGTGAATTGTGTCTTGGGTATTCCAAGTTTCTGGGCTAATATCCACTTATCAGTGAATACATATCATGTGTATTCTTTTGTGATTGGGTTACCTGACTCAGGAAAGAGACAAAGTGTGGAGCAGAGTCTGAGGGAAAGACCATCCAGAGACTGCTGCACCTAGGGATCCATCCCATATATGGCTACAAAACCCAGACACTATTGTGGAGGCCCACAAGTGCTTGCTCACTGGAGCGGGATATAGCAGGCCCTGCTAGTGCATGACAAATACATAGGTGGCCACTCTCATCCAGCCATTGAACTGAGTACAGGGTCCCCAATGGAGGAGTTAGAGAAAGGACCCAAGGAACTGAAGAGGTTTGCAGTGCCACAGAAGGAACAACAATATGAGTCACCCAGTACTCCCAGAGCTCCCAGAGACAAAGCCATCAACCAAAGAGTGCACATGGCGTTATCCATGACTCCAGACGCATAGGCAGCAGAGGATGGCCTTGTTGGACATCAAAGGGAGGAAAGGCTCAAAGGTCCTGGCAAGGCTCCATGTCATAGTGTAGGGGAATACTAGGACAGGAAAGCGGGAGGGTGTTGATTGGGGAACAAGAGGAGGAGTGCTGGGTAATGAGACTTTCAGGGGTGGGGAAAACATGAAAGGGGACAACATTTGAAATGTAAAAAAGAATATATCTAATAAAAAAAGCAAAAAAAAAATTTTCTGATCTATCAAATACTACTAAGTTCTTTCATTTTTGGTGTACTATCTCTTATCCCAAAGGACCTGAATTACATGCATTACATGAATTACAATTAAACTTATGGTATGTGTGTCCGGTCTCATGTTCCTATGAATCTCCATATCTAGTTAAATAGGTCATTAAGGAATAAAATAAGATACATAGTTTCATCTATTTACTTGTACATTTTATAAATTTATTTTTCATTTCATCTAAATACAAATTCAGTGTTTATATATAACACATCTTCATTACATCTTCGTCAGTTGATGGGCATCTAGGCTGATTCACTTTCTTAGCTATGGTGAGTAACTAATGAATCTGTATGTGTGTCTCTGTAGTAAGATCCAAATTTGATATATAAATCCATTTGTACTATTTTGCAAAGTCTACAACATAACTTTCAAAGTAACTGCACTAATTTGTACCTTTAGCAGCACTATCCACATGTATACTGGCCAATGTCATTTGCATGATTGATGATGGCCATTCTAACTGGGGTAAGATGTTGAATGTTTCTGTCATGTGTCAATCCTAGTCTGGCTGCTTAGGTTATGTGTTTATCTTGTAATACCCCCAGGTGCTAGGAAACTATGTAAAAGACACCTTGGGGGCTGACTTGAAGGAGGGGAAATATTACATGAATAAAATGTGTCTGGAGGGGATAATGTTGGAGGCAGAAACTTTCAACAGGTAGGGGGTGATAGATGAGGGATATGAGGGATAGTTAACCAAGATGATTAAGAGGCTATACAAAGCCACAAAGAAATCTACCATATGGTTGCCCAAATAAAAACCAAAAGAGAATTTGAAGGAAGATACACTAAAGTGATAGAAAATTCTGGTCAAGTAAGTAATGGGTCACTAAACAAAACACTGCAGCCATGTATAGGATTTCTCTTTATAGGTGCCTTTGATCAATAAGGCTATGGGAACACTCTAACACAATATGAGCTCTTGTGCTCTTGTGATTTTTCTCAGTTGGCAATAGAATTAGATGTTAAGATATTGTAGCTGGTAACACTACATAGCTTACCTGCAAGATACTTATAAACCAAGTTCAAAACCGACCTTTCTTCATTTATGGCTAGCTTTCTTAGTGCCAGATAATGCAATGCAGCTGCTGATGATATAAAGGCATTAAGAGTCCTACCCGGATGTGCATTCTGTGAACTAAAATGCCAAACTGCCAGGCAACATGAGTCCACTAGAGCAATTGTGACATGGTTTTTATGAACATAACCTACTGCTTATTATGTTTGCGAACTGACAAGTGAGAATCCATTGTAAGCTAGATCAAATATTCATGGTTGAGGAAGTCTTGGCCTCAGAAGAAGCCTACTTCTGATGCTTAGCTAAACTGACAGAGCCTTCATGTTCATACCCAGAGACAAAGGCTACCTTAAACTGTTATCAGAGAAGTTTCTCTATAAAAAAAACCAAAAGTGGATATAAAGACTTTGGTTGGCAGACACTGGTAATAAAGATCAATTGAACACTAACCATAGCCAAGATATTTATACCACCTTTTTAAGGCTCAGCAAACACTGTGGAAGTAAAGGCAGGAAGAATATAAGAGCCAGAAGATATGGATAAAGACTGCAAAATGCTATAGCTTAAGTGAGTTAAGACTATGAAATCATAACGTAAAGCAACTGTTGCTGGTACTGTACTGACGCAAATCAGGTCTTCCCAACAGTTATGTATAGATATGGAATGTGATCACAAGATTTTATCACGACTGGTGAACTACTGACAGCTAAGATAACAGATTCCAAAAGAGGATGTGGCATAATCTCTACTGTGAATCCAGTGTTGAGACTACTGACCTCTAGTTGATAGTCCCAAACCATGATTACACAGACAGCTCTAAACAACTTCTGTGTGACCCAAAATAAACCAGAAAATCATAAATAATTAAGAAATTTATAGGGAAGGAAAGAGTGTAATTGTAGAAGCAAGATGAAAGAAGGTGGGAAAGGGGAGAATCATGACTAAACTTATTAATAATGTAAACATGGTGATTTAATACTACATAATATCTATATCATCTAAATCTATAGAACTATATATTATACATACCTAATTTTATTCTTTTATCTACCACAGTAAAAAATTTAAAAAAATAAGAAAAAATGCTTAAATATTCTAGGGTAGAGGAAAAAGCTCAATGACAGTTCACTTGGTTGAGATGCCGTGGACTTCATCACCAGTACAAAGAGAGGGTTCAGAGAAGTAAGGGGAGGTAGGAAGAGTGAGAGAAAGAAAGACATAGAAAAGAAAGAAGGAACAGTAAGGGAGAGAAGGAAAGTTGAGAGAGAGAGAGAGTAAGTAGGAAAGAGATAGAAATAATGAATTACACACTGAGAAAACATTAAAAGCTTTTTGAGATTACATGTTGTGCCTTAATAGCCTGAGTCAGAGTCTAGTTCGACACATTCATGTCAAATTATTTGACTCTGAATGCTTTGAAGGCAGTTTTAACATCGGTCTATTACAGGTCTCTAATTCACAAAAGTGTCTGAACACACTCATCTGCATTTTTAATTGATTTCAAGAGTGCTCCTGCCATATCTGGTTGAATACTATTCACCCCAGTATTGTGGAACTCCATGCCGTGGTTCTTCCAAACTGGAGTTGTTTTCCTTTCTTTTTTTTTTTATTAGATATCTTCTTTATTTACATTTCAAATGTTGTCCCCTTTCCTGGTTCTCCCCTCCCCTGAAAATCCCTTAAGCCATTTCCCCTTCTCCAGTCAACCCTCCCCCGCTTCCCTGTCCTGGTATTCCTCTATACTCTGACATCAAGTCGTTCCAGGACCAAGGGCCTCTCCTCCCTTTGGTGTCTAACAAGACCATCCTCTGCTGCCTATGTGTCTGGAGCCATGGGTAACTCCATGTGTACTCTTTGGTTGATGATTTTGTCCCTGGGAGCTCTGGAAGTACTTGGTGGCTGATATTGTTGTTCCTCCTATGACGCTGCAAACCCCTTCAGTTCCTTGGGTCCTTTCTCTTGCTCCCCCGTTGGGGACCCTGTGCTCAGTTCAATGACTGACTGAGAGTGTCCCTCTCTGTATTTGTCAAGCACTAGAAGAGTCTCCCAGGTCATAGCTATAGTCATCTCTGGTCAGCCAGCACTTGTGGGCATCCACAATAGTGTCTGGGTTTTTAACTTTATATAGGATTGATCCCTGGATGGGATAGTCTCTGGATGGTCTTTCCCTCAGACTCTGCTCCAACTTTTGTCTCTGTATCTCCTTCTGTAGGTACTTTTTTCTGCCTTTCTACAAAGGACCCAAGGATCCATACTTTGTTCTTCCTCCTTCTTGGGCATCATTTGATATGTGAAATGTGTCTTGGGTAGTCCAAGTTTCTGGGCTAATATCCATTTATCACTGAGTGCATGCCATGTGTGTTCTTTTGGGATTGGGTTACCGGCAATCAGTTTGGCGGTTCCTCAGAAAACTGGGCATAATACTGCCAGAGGACTCTACTATAGCACTCCTGGGCATATATCCAGAGGATTCTCCAGCAAGTAATAAGGACATTTGCTCCACTATGTTCACAGCAACTCTATTTATAATAGCCAAAAACTGGAAAGAACCCAGATGTCCCTCAATGGAGGAAATGATACAGAAAATGTGGTATATATACACAATGGCATACTATTCAGCCATTAAAAACAATGAATTCATGAAATTCTTAGACAAATGGATGGAACTGGAGTTGTGTTTTAGGACATAGTACTGCTAGGCATTGCTCCTATCTCCCCCTGCCTGATATCTTTGTACCATCATTAAGTGAAAATGTTCATGTTTGCATCTTTATATCATTTTCTGAGTCATGGCACATTTTAGAAATAGCACTCACAGACATAGACTCTGTTTATTGTTGTCTTTCAAGCTGATACTTTGAAAAATTAATTTGAAAAGCAGCATATAAACCAGAACTGAGTAAAGATCGTGGCAGTTTTCTAAATTTTTCTCTCTAAGAGAGATCAAAACTATTTTACCACCTTTGTGAAGGAATTCTTTTATTTAATTGAGCTAACCTTTTTATTATTATTATAGGACAGAAATCATAAGAATATATATGCAAATAGTCATTTAGCCCATTAAGAATGGGCAAGTGCAAAAGATAGTTATTTTTATCCAAAAATGAATGTCACTTCTGAAATTGCAGAGGAGAGAGGAAAACGGGAAGAAGCAGTGACCATCACTCAATGGGGCACTGATTTCTTTTCCTTTTCTTTTTCAGATTACCAGAGATCACTTCATAAAAAAAAACAAACTACAAGCATACACAAATGAAAAGAAGGCATGATGCTCAGAACTATCTGAGAAAGACAAAGTGAACACTGTCTAAACTAAACAATTTTCTTCATTCTTTGGGTTATCATTAAATCAAATTATAAAATGTGAACTTAATTCTCAGTATTTAAAGATACCAAGATTGGTTTCTTTCCATTCAGACATCTTTATGTAGGATCTTTAGAAACATTTTAATGTATCTTTAGTTTTAAGTAAAAAGCACAATAACTTGGAAAAGCAACATATAAAGGAGAAACTGAATAAAGATTGTAACAATTTTCTAAACTGTTCTCTATAATAGAGAACAAAACCATTTTCCATGTTTTTGTGAAGGAATACTTTCATTTACTTTAACTAACATTTATTATTATTATTATTACTATTATTATTACTATTCCTCCTCTTCCTTCTCCTCTTCCTCCTATTCCTCCTCCCCCCTTCTCCTCCTCCTCCTCCTACTACTACAACCACTGCTACTACTACTTCTACTACTACTACTACTACTACTACTACTACTACTACTACTATTACAGTAATCCCAAGAATCTATGTGCAAAATCACCTGTAATCACATGTAATTACAGCTAGACATGACTGTCCTTACCAATTTACTGTACTGAGAGGTACTAATGGCAAGAAAGGTCATCTACTTTCATGAGATGCAAACAAATATTTACTCAGCTTTTAGGTTTATTTTCCTCTCAATAGAAAAAAAATGTTTTATTTTCCCTCCCCTTTTAAGGCAGTCGAAAACACTATGTAACATTAGATAGCAATGATCCCACATTCAGAAAATATTTGATTAACTGTACACTTCAATTGAGGAAAGCACACTCAGTTCAGAATACAGAAGAAGTCCCACTAGAAAGCTCTCCATTATGTTCACTTCTGTTTCTGAAGTTTATGTAATATATACTGTTTTATTTTGAGCAGAACATAAATAGAATCTTCCTCAAAGACCGACACAATTATTGAAGCTAGGCAGAGTCTTCAATAGTCATGAAGTCTCTTCTATCTTTTTTAAAATGCCTCATACTTTATTATAAATGGAAGAGGATCTATTAATAAAAATGTTTTTTGGAACATCTAGTATATGGCTTTATTCTTGAGTAGTTGCAATATAAAATCCAAAATCTGATAAACTGGACAAAAAATGAGTTTCAAGGCTAAATTCTTGTTGTTGTTGTTGTTGTTGCTGCTGCTGCTGACGATGATGATATTTTCTTTATTTACAATTCAAATGTTATCTTCTCTCCTGGTTTTCCACCCTGGAAACATACTATCCCATCCCCGCACCCTGCTCACTAACCCACCTACACTCTCCTACCTATTGGGGCAATGAGCCTTCACAGTACCTAGGGAATCTCCTCTCATTAATATCTAACAAGGCCATTCTCTGCTATATATGCAGATGGAGCTATGGGTCCCTCCATGTGTACTCTTTGGTTGGTGAATTATTCCCTGGATACACCGGGAGTCTGGTTGGTTGATATTGTTGTTCTTCCTGTGGAGTTGCAAGAACATTTTGCTAATTGTATAATTAATGTGTATGTCTATGATTTGTATGGTAGTATGACAACTTGCAGAATCCAAAGATATTTCTTATTTTAAATCTCCATCCTAAGTGAGGATTTGATTTCACTTTTAGTGTTCAATTTCTCAGAACTGAACAGCAAAATAATAAATGTGTAAATTTGGTATGAAATCATCACTCATTACTGAACTGAAATTTAGATATCAGGTGCCTTTTAAAATATTTAGGTCTTTGCTTATGGCTACTCAGTTTTGTAATCTCAGTGACTTGGAGTCAGTAACATAACAAGTTCAAAGGCCTTCCTGATCTATAGAGTGAACTCAAGGTCAGCCTGGGAAAGTAAGAAAGGCCCTATTCAGATGAAAAGGTAATGGAGTTCTGAGCATAATGTTCAGCAACACACTTGCCTAGTAAGGCAGACCCCAAGGATTGCGTCTTCAGTGCTATAAAAGACAAATTATTAAAGTGACATTAGCAATAACCTTAGAGTACCCAATCTAATATCAATTGTATTTTCTACACTTCAGAAAATAATTTGTCAAATACATTATATACATGAATGTTTATTACTTTTTGGTAAAAGCTTAAGACTTGCCTTTACAATCATACACCAAAATTTAGAAGGAGAGAACTAAATCAAAAGATAAAAGCATCATTTTAAAATGTCTATTTACTGTGTTCTGAGAGACCTATCCCTAGCATTATGCAGCATTAGCTGGGCAATTATTCCTCGAAAATCAAGGAAGAAAAATTAAAGAGATGCATGCTGCCTTCATCCCACAATGTAGAAGCACTCTAGGTCAAAGTTCATGATGGAACTTTTCTCTTCTGTAAGGAGGTATGTCTGTGTGCTAGCAGTGTACTAATGGGGCAAGAAGAACTCAGAAAATTAATAGCAGACTGAAGGCAGTTACAGGGGGAGCATATTTCTCATCCTTGTGAGTAGTACCATGGTGCCTTGTACTCCTTGATATGTCGCTACAGGGAAAATAATAGATACAAAACCTCTGGAATGGGTCTGAGACACTCATGCATTTAATTACTGTCAGATCTATAAGAAGCTACAAGAGTTTTCATATAATATTCAAATATGCATTTCTGAGGCTATCTCATTAACAAATGCGGACACCATCCTGTCAAGTAAGAAGGGCTAGCCACATACATAAGGTGATCCATCACACTGTCTATAGGAAGCTTCCTTGAACATCTACCTCCTGCAATAGGGCGGCATTGATTTTCACAATAGCACCAATGAAGATCATAAGAAATGCTTGTGCTTCTGTGGGTCCTGAAGATAACAATGCACACTGTGGCCCAACACCCTAAGTAATGCTGCTTCTAATGAAGGCATGAAAATAAATTCATTGCAAGATTTCTACCAAAAGAATGAAAAAAATAAATATTTGCTTAGTTAAATTGCTCTTTTTTTTGGGGGGGGGAGTGGGAGGGCTGAGGTTGGGAAATGGTTTTGGGGAGGGTTTAGTTTAACTTTCCTGAAAATAAGTGCTAACATTTTTCTATGATTCCAATGGTAATAATGCTAAGGACTTGTCTCTCTTCACTTTGTTCTTAACTAAAAGCAAAATTTGTAGTGTGAAATACCACTAAGTGGGTGTTGTATAGATTAAAAGATTATTTTTTCCAGTCGTATTTGGTTTCATCCTTGGTCTCTGTGCTATCCATCTTCCGGGTCCTGGACCTCCAGACAGTGTCAGGGGTCTCCCTCTCGTGGTGTGAGTTTCTACCTCATGCAGTGGGCAGAGGGTGGGGGAAGAGAGTGGCAGGGAGGAAGGAATGGAAACCACAGTTAGGATCTGAAAAACTAACTAACAAACGAATAGAATAGAATAGAATAGAATAGAATAGAATAGAATAGAATAGAATAGAATAGAATAGAGTAGAATAGATCTTCACAGGGAAGGCAACATGGAAGAGTTGTCTGTCATTACATACAACATTAAAAGATACCATTGAGGGACATCTGGGTTCTTTCCAGCTTCTGGCTATTATAAATAAGGCTGCTATGAACATAGTGGAGCATGTGTCCTTATTGCATGCAGCTAAAGCCTCTGGGTATATGCCCAGGAGTGGTATAGCTGAATCCTCCGAGAGTGTCATGCCCAGTTTTCTGAGGAACCGCCAGACTGCTTTCCAGAGTGGTTGTACCAGCTTGCAATTCCACCAGCAGTGGAGGAGTGTTCCTCTTTCTCCACATCCTCGCCAACAACTGCTGTCTCCTGTGTTTTTGATCTTAGCCATCCTGACTGGTGTGAGATGTCCCTCAACGGAGGAATGGATTCAGAAGATGTGGTATATCTACACAATGGAATACTACTCTGCAATTAAAAACAATGAATTCACGAAATTCCTAGGCAAATGGTCAGAACTTGAAAATATCATCCTTAGTGAGGTAACCCAATCACAAAAGAACACACATGGTATGCAGTCACTGATAAGGGGATATTGACCCAGAATCTCGGAATACCCTAGACACAATCCGCATATCAATAGATTTCTAAGAAGATGGAAGGAGAGACCCCTGGTCCTGGAAAGACTGGATGTAGGGGAACGCCAGGACAGAGTAACGAGAGGGGGTTGAATGGAGAAAAGAGGGAGGGAAGGGGGCTTATGGGACTTTCGGGGAGGGAGGAAACGGGAAAGGGGAAATGATTTGGAATGTAAATTAAAAAAAAATAAAATAAAATAAATAATTAAAAAAAAAGATACCATTGAGCAAAGTGAGGCAAGGAACTGATTTTGGTAACTGTAGACTCCCTTTAACATCAAAAAGAATACTTTTAGGCTGTAGAACACTGGAGACCAGTTTAATCTCCTGTGTACTCAGGACACAGGTATACCAGATTCATCCCTGACATGACAAGAGAGAGGGAGTTGGCGCCAGTTCAAGCTTGTGTATCAATTGAAATGAAACGTCCAATGAATTTTATTCTTCTATATTATCAAATTTGAAAAACACTTTAAAATGTCAAGGTTTTAAAAATCAATTATGCCTGTCACTGTACCAATTCCATGCGGTTTTTAACACTATTGCTCTGTAGTACAGCTTGAGGCCCGGGATACTGATTCCCCCAGAGGTTCTTTTACTCTTGAGAATAGTTTTAGCTATTCTGGGTTTTCTGTTATTCCAGATGAATTTTTGAATTGCTCTTTCTAACTCTATGAAGAATTGAGTTGGGATTTTGATGGGGATTGCATTGAATCTGTATATTACTTTTGGTAAGATGCTCACTTTTACTATATTAATCCTGCCAATCCATGAGCATGGCAGATTTTTCCATCTTCTGAGGTCTTCTTCAATTTCTTTCTTCAGAGACTTGAAGTTCTTGTCATACAGATCTTTCACTTGTTTGGTTAGAGTCACGCCAAGATACTTTATATGGTTTGTGCCTAGATTCAGAAGATGTGGTATATCTACACAATGGAATACTACTCTGCAATTAAAAACAATGAATTCACGAAATTCCTAGGCAAATGGTCAGAACTTGAAAATATCATCCTTAGTGAGGTAACCCAATCACAAAAGAACACACATGGTATGCAGTCACTGATAAGGGGATATTAACCCAGAATCTCGGAATGCCCTAGACACAATTCGCATAGCAATAGATTTCTAAGAAGAAGAAGACCCCTGGTCCTGGAAAGACTGGATGTAGGGGAACCCAGGACAGAGAAACGAGAGGGAGGTTGAATGGAGAAAAGAGGGAGGGAAGGGGGCTTATGGGACTTTCGGGGAGGGAGGAAACGGGAAAGGGGAAATGATTTGGAATGTAAATTAAAAAAAAATAAAATAAAATAAATCAATTATGCCATAAAAAACACAGACACACACACACACACACACACACATGCACACACTCACACATGCACATACAATATATACAATGCATACACATACAATAAATATATGTATATAAATAAAGGAAGTTAAAATCCAAAATTGTATGAGGTAAGCTATGGTGTTTGCTACTAAGGCTGAAGATCTATGTTGACCACATGACCCATATGCTAAGGTGTTAGAAACAATTCCCAAAAATTGTCCTCTGACTTTCAGAAACACAATGCACTAGAGAAGCTCATCTCCAAATAAATAAATATAAAATCACAGTGATTCTAGGCCAATACATTTTTTCATCACACAGCACTGATATCACTGTGTAAAAATTTTAGCTTCCAACTTTGTGAGTTTTGGGATTTAACTTTGATGCTCCTGACACTAATTAAAAAGGAGACATAGCTTGGTAATTTGCTAATTAATTAATATCTGTTTTTCAAGGTGTAATCCTACTTTAGAATTTCTTTTTTATTAGTAGCAAGATACTCTTAAAGTATGGTTAAAAACAATCACATCTCCTACTTGTATCTTTTCATACAAAAATTAGTTGAAACTTGAATCTCAGGCTTTCTGAATTTTCTTTTGCTGGAGTTATTTTTATTCGACACATCACATGCTAAACAGAGAAATCTTTTTGTAGTTTTGTAAAGAACGCTTTTATTAAATACTTTATTTAATGCTTATTTCACTAAGTACTTTGCTTAGATCCAATCCACCTTTAATTCCTCACTGCCTCTTCTTCATCTTTCTTCTTTACCCTACCAACTTCATGTGCATGCACACCTGACAAACACATTCTCTCATGTGTGTATGTCAGTCTGTTTGTTTTATATTTAATATTCACTGAGTCTATTAATGTTGTATATCCATGGGGCTGTTTAAAGAAATTTTGAGACAGAATATAATATGCCAAGATTAAGGTACAATAGACTTCTGTGTTAAGAGATATTCACTGATAATATACACAAATATTTCCATAAACCTCATTCTGCATTTCTGCTGTACAAATACTGTTTCTGAATTGTTCATTAGAAACAGGGTCAGAAGTCCTTCTGAAATGCCTGGCTTTATTTCACAACTTCATCATCTTTTCCTATTTGGTGACACAATCATGTCTGCAACTTAATATATGCTTAGTCAGTCATCAAAATAAGTGTAAAATAGAAGAACAAGAAAGAAGAATGAAATTTTAAGTATATTAATTTTGTTTTTTACTCTCAAAGAATAACACACCCTTAACTTGTAAGGGGAGGATTAATATCTAGGACATATTATTCACATATTTTCTACTCCTGATTAGAAACTTTTAAATACATTCCAAATCATTTCCCCTTTCCCGTTTCCTCCCTCCCCGAAAGTCCCTTTGCCTACAGATGAATGGAAATCCTTAGATAAATTATTGTTAGAATCATTTTATTCTCCTGTGAAGAAAAACAACATGCATAGCTACTTGTTTCATGAAACGCATGAGAGACAATCATCATTATGACCATAAAAGGTCATCTTTCTGTTGGAGTTTGCAGTTCTGAATTAGATAAGTCTATTGCTACATGGCACTCTCATGATAAATGTCTCACTGTCTTAAACATTGTCTTACTGGCCAGTAGAAGGATGGTGTCCCAGGAGCCCAGGAAGCTATGACAGGGACCTGCCTGGAAGGATCCTTGCCTGCTGAAGCTCAAAACAAGAAACCTGCTGTCACTACAGAATCTCAGTGTGGTTTGGCAGTGAATATGCATGAGGAGCTAATTTGCAAGAATTCAGTGAAAAGTAAGTGTTTTGATGAGGAAGACTGAAATAACAAGAAGGGAGGAGTGATGAAATGGGATAAATATACCATAAGCCTTGATTACTCTGCAAATATAGCAGGCATCGAGTTTATCTTTTTCTTAAAGCTTGCAGATTTGTTTCTTTTCATATTTTCAGCATGGCTTCAGCCATAGAAGGAAGGAGTAGGAACCATTTGGTTCACATGGTTTATTTTAAATGAAAAAGGAGCAGTTTATGCACAGATTTCCTCTAACATCTTCAGAAATCACTTTTTTTTTTTTGCCAATTTGAAGGAAAAAATTTTTTTAGCAGCAACCCTCCGAATTCATCTACAGAGTTAAATGACTCTCTACCAATCAGTCTTATTCACCAGCTATAGCTTGTTGTATTTTTTTTTATTTTTTATTTTTTGTATAAAAGCAAATCACTTACATGAACTAGAAAGGCACTCTTCACATCTACATTGCCCTGAAATTGTGTACTACTTAATCAGAACTTGTATTTGTAACACTCTGTTCCATAAAAATAATATGTTAATGCACATGGAAAAAAAGTTTAAATTCCTAAAGAGAACTCATTTTATTTTCTTTTTATGTAAATTTCCTTAAATTCTGTTTCGTTTTAAAATATGTATTGATATTATAATAACTGTACTACATCTCATAAAATATGAACTATCAAGAGCTGTTACTCTCAGGAAGTCTTGGAACTATGCATTATTTCTTCTGTGGTGTGTATGTTTGCATGTGCATGTGTGTGTGCACACACATGTATGTGTTTATTGTGTAACTTCAAAAATATCTGAGACTGTTATTGAAAAAGGTATTACAGATCACTGGGACTATATATATATATATATATATATATATATATATATATATATATATTGCTTGGCATTTGCCAAGAATCTTATTTAATTATCACATCAATCTTCTATGTGATATGCCACAAATACATAACCTATTTTGATAAGGAAATAAAGAACGTTTTAGACTTCTCTGTGAGTATAACCAACTATGTCATGTGAGCCTTGTGCAGAAAGCAAAATTACAAGTTCTTCCTATATCAGGAAATTATATATTTCCCAAAAACTTTATGAGAATTTTCGGTAACTTCTTTGCATGGTGTTTGAGAATGAGAATTGTATGTAACAATATCTTTCTGAAAGTCAAACTGTTGGATCATCTGAGTAGAAGTCATCTTGTGCCTGAGGTAATGCTGAGAGCAGAATTAGCAAGACACAGACAAGGAGCATCTTTGTTCTTTCAGATACCAGCCCTCTAAGGTAGCATGAAGTGGTACTCAGAAATAGTAGTTCCTGGCTTGTCTGTGGCATTTGTCTTTCTGTCCTGGAAAAATTTATCTCCAGGGATTTATATTCTTTTTATTATTTAAAAATTGTAGTGGAGACTCTAAAAGATATAACCAAGTCTGGCAATTTTATTATATACTTTTGTTTTCACCACTGGCTAATGTGTGGAAGTTATTGACTTCTCTATTAGTACCTGTCAATTGTACTGATGTATAAGAATATGGGTAGTATCGTTGGCCCAAGATATAATGTAAGAACATAATACAGTGACTTCAGGACAAACAAACTTGAAAGAAATTAGGAGGTCAGTGTTCCTTATCTAGGTTGCTGACAACCCTGCACAGTTTATGGATGGAATTCAGAATATGGGTTTGAGGTTGAAATGAAAGATTTTGTGAAGGGCAAAAAAGCATAACCTCTATAAACTTCTTCAAAATTAATTCCTTTGAACCAGTCTTCAGATATTGCTTTGCCTGTTCCCATGATGCCAGCAGACTCCATAAGATCAAGGAGTTTACTTAAATTCTGTGAACCAAACAGGTCTCTGACTGTATTATATTTTTCCAGGGCTCTAGGGAAGCCAAATGCTACCAAGAATCTTCTCAGGTGCCAGTGACTGGTAGTAAACAAATATTGATTGGATAATATCTATGTGCAATTTCTACAGTCTGCTCTCTAGAGGATATTGAGAAAGCAGATGACATATTTTGTATCTCAGGGATCTGATAATATTCAGTATTCATATTATGAATCTCCAAGTTCTCAAATAAGAAAGGTAAGAGAAGTGGGTTGAAATAGCAGTTGTTTGCAAGTCTTAGTGAAGGCCATTTTCACTTGGCCTTGTGAGATGAGGAATATTTAGGCGAAATGAATGAATGTGACCCTTCAAACATGAAGAAATATAAAGAAGCTGGTTGGGGGAATTGGCAATACTGGTCTTATTAAGCGGAATAGATCAAAGAAAATATCAGTCTATAGCAGATGGTCTATATTTCACAGAAGTCTGCAAATGGAAGATTGCATCAATGAAGTGGCCTTTAATCTTTTCTGTTTGCAGCTATCTATATAACCTTAAAGAAGTTGACTTTTCTAAAAAACTATTATCCTTTGGTAATACCAAACACCTTCTTACACTATATATTAGAATGTATCTATTATTTTTTATTAAATAGAAAAGCAAGACATTTAACTCAGTTTTAGAGATGGAGTAAAACTACCCTTTAGAAATTATATTTTTAATTAAAATGTAATTACATCTTTTCTCTCCTTCTAGCCCTCCTTCTAGGCCTTCCCATGTCCCGTCTCTCCAACCTTTTCATTCTCCCCACTCATTTTCTTTCAAATTAATACCCTCTTTTATAATGACTATCAGCATTTAATATAAATGTACAAATAAATATATAAATACAATTGACAGAGATTTTAATGTTGCTTATATGCATATAATTTCTTGTATAGCCAATTGCATTTATTATCATGAAAATAAAAGATAATTTTATTTGTAATGGGTATGCAACTTTACTGATTTTTCAAGTGTATGTATAGTTGAATTACAAATAATTTAAAACTATGCTAAATAATAACTGTAATTGAGTGCTGAGATAAAGTGCTATATTAATTAATTGAGCCAGTTTTCCTAAGTCAAAACACAGTTACCACATTTTTCATAGGATATAGTTGCCTTTACAGATATTTTCTTTATTTTTTTCTGTTATTCTAGCATGTTACTGTTTTATAGATGGTATCAAAGTCTGAAGTTTAGACATTTAACCATTCATAGAAGTTTTTTAATTAATGAAGATAATTTTCATATTTAATTTATAGTAATGCATGAAAAATTATGTAAAATATAAGTAAGATTTATCTAAATAAATTTATTTCGTCTAAATATCTCACTTATGTCTAAAAATCCAAAGTGTGAAGTAAAATTGTTTTATGCAAGTGTTATGAATGCTAGAGCATTTTTTTCCCTCTAACAGTCCACTGAAAACCCGAGGAAATGTTCTTTTCAGTACTCAATTGACAAGCACCAATAGTGCCTGAATTCTCTCTCCATAAACCACATTAATGAAGCTGTGCCACTAATCCCAACATTGGGAAGAGAGAGGCAGGCAGACCCCTCTGGGTCATTAGGTAGGTTTCCTCTTTTTACCTAGTGAATTCCAGGATAGTGAAGGATCTTGTTTCAATAAGAAAAGGAGGCAGTCACCTCTAAGAACATCCAAGGGTGTCCTCTGCCTTCCACATGTGTACACATGTGCATGAACACTTATAGACATGTATACCAATGTATACACACACACACACACACACACACACACACACACACACACACACACTCTGTGTTTAGGCAGCCTGTGGAAACAGTGAGATAATTGATATGGGTGTAAAATTCACATAGAAGTTTGGAAGAATAACATTTACTATCTTTTCCTGGATTTTTTCTTTACATTAATTTTGTTTACTACTAACATTGCCAAAGACTGTTGCTAGAGGTGACACTGTGACTTGTTTCTAAGGTGAATCACTCCCTTTCCATATGTGTGCCAAGTTGTCATGTTGTGCCTTTCCTGGGCCCACCAGTCATATATGTTCTGATTGCTAAGGTTAAATAATGGCCTTGAAGACACCTCGAGGCCTTAATAAAAGAGCGGAGGCACTCTTGCTGCTGCTGAGAAGTACTTGCTGACAGTAGCCTGGTATAGCTGTCCTCTGAAAGGCTTTGACAGGACCTGACTAATACAGATGCAGATACTCCCAAGCAATCATTGGACTGGGACGGGGGACCCCAATGGAGGGAAGGCCTTTGGTCCTGTGGAGGTTTGATGCCCCAACATAGGAGAATGTTAGAGCACTGAGGCAAAAGTGAGTGGGTGGTTGGGGGAGCACCCTTTTAGAGGCAAAGAGGAAGGGAAGACTGGAAAGGGGGACAACATTTGAAATCTAATTAAATAAAATAACCAATAAATAAAAGTGTCTCATCACAAAGTGAATGCTTGTTAGAGACTCAGTCAAACGCATGTGTCTCCATAAATATGGCGCTTTTAAAATGTTCAAGTATTGATAGCAGTTTCTATAACTTCATAACTTACACAAATTCCCAGGCATTGAAAGAAGCCATCACATAAGACAGTTTATTCAATGCATTTTCTACTTGTGTATTTCTTGACTCAGTGGAGGCTACCCACAATCAGATAACAATCTAATTAGCTTTCAGAGGAATTTAGCAATCAGCAATGGGATTAATATAATCACCAAATCTTAGATGAAATTGACTGCAGTTTTACTATTATTTTATTAGACAAATGGTAATGTTTCTGCAGCCAAATAAAGGTGGTTTAACTGATGAAAGATAATAACTATTCATTTTCCATACTGGAAAAAAATGACATTACAGTTAGTAAGAAAAGGGATTTAAATGATGAAGTCTAAGATATGTGAATGTGCTGTGGGCTAGGAGCAGGAGGGGGTCACTTGAATGTTGGATAATAGAGTTATGCATTTTTGTATGTAAAATACAAGTCAGCCAACAAAATTAATCAAATATTTGAAGCATTCATTCAAAAACATATGCTGTGATCTTTGTCAATGCAGAGAGGATAAAAATGAAAATGACTGATAAGCAATTGAGTATATATATATATATATATATATATATACTATTGTTAGATTAAACATAAAGAATCAGAATGCATTATACATTGGAGTTCCTTTGTTAATTTTAGTGGCTACACATTTTTATGTATCTGCAATACAATGTGATATTTTGCTCTAGATATGGAGTATACAATGATTAAATCAGACTGGTTTATAATATTATCACATCATTTCCTCATCACTCTAATAGGCAAACATTTGAAATATATTCTTTTGGGCTGAAGTTGTAGGTTCATTATCAGGTCATTTACCTAGCATGTACAAGGTCCTGCGTTGAATACTAATGCAGCCAAAAAGTCTAAATATGAGTTAATTTGAGAAATATGTTAATTTGGGGTATAGACTTGATGATGTAGAAGAGATCTAAAATAGTTCACCCCCACTTCCCTGAAACCCTCAGGACATGTGATGTTTAGTAAAATAGCACTTCATATTCACTTTAGTGCATTCTATGACAGATCTTGAAATTCGTTTTTTTTTTTTTGTTTATTTGTTTGTTTGGTTTTTTTTTTTTTAAATCTTAGATACTGGCCAGAAACATGGAGCACACTGTGATAAGTGATATCGATGAGGCCCAGAAGATATATATATCCAAACAGTCAGATTTTAGAAACATCAAATAGACAGCAAGCTCTAGGGTTCGAATGTTAGAAGAATGAGAGTTTTTGGAAGGTTTTTCGGAAAGGATAGAAATTTCAATATACAGGGTGAGGAAGTCTTAGTGTGCTATTGAGATGTATTTTTATTCATAGAAATCAAAATGATGCTTACATGTAAAGTACATATCAGATAGACTACTTCCACATTAAGTGTTCATAAGTACCTCTGATGATGAAGATGATGAAGATGATGATGATGATGATGATATAATTAATAGGACAGGAATAATTTTCAGAAGACAACAAAGAAGACGTAGACCCAGATAGTGAAAATAGTGGCATAGATACATTGTTTCCACACAGACCAAGTTGAATGCATTAAATATACATTGTTTTAATTCATCTATATATAAGAAAGTGAAAAGCAACCAATACCCCCAGAGCCCCCAGGGACTAAACCACCAACCAAAGAGCACACATGGAGGGACCTATGAATCCAGCTTCATATGTAGCAGAGGATGGCCTTATTGAGCATCAAAGGGAGGAGAGGCCATTGTTCCTGTGAAGGAAACATGGAAAGGAGATAACATTTGAAATGTAAATAAAGAAAATATTTAATTAAAAATATTAAAATCCAAAATAAAAGAAAGTAAAAAAAATATACACTCCAAATATGGTTATTATGATTCTTCTATAGTACTCATATCTACTTCCCTCCAAAACTTTTTTATCATCATGAAAATAGCAACATCTTTCTTTAGCACGATAGATTTTGTCAGTGAAGCAAGACATGTAGACATGAAGGAATATTTTCGGGCCAGTTTTAATGTTCAGAACATCCTATCCAGATTAGGGTGGGCCTCTGCCTCACAGCAAGAACATTTCAGACTTGGGTGAGTACTCTGTTTTGTGTGCATAGTATCCCAACATTAGTGGTTATCGGAGAAGTGGCCCTGTTTCATGTGGAAAACATACCTAGTCTTAAATAGAACGTCTCTCTAGTGTGGCATTCTACCATCGAATCCACTCTCTGTGTTAAAGGTCTTATTTGAAATGATTGGTTTTGTGTGGACAGAATCCAAGCACTTAGAGTAGCTTCTCTCTTGCATGGACAGCAGCCAGCAGGTATATAGTGCACTGGGTGAACTCTGCTTTCTACTAGGTTTCCTCAGACTATGAATTCCAGGAAGTCACACCCACAGCCCACTCCAGAGAATGCTCTGGCTTCTTCCAACTAAATGCATTCAAATTCTACTGAGAACTTTTTATGATATCACAATTAAATATTCATTTCATTTGTCCCCCAGTCACAAAAGGCTAAAGTTTTATTAGGCTTGGAAACAAAAAAGGTGCTGTCATGAGTAAATGCTGAGAGTGGTTGGAAGTGTGGTACATATGGATTCTTGTGATGAACTGTATTTTCCCAATGAGACAGTGTCGTAGCTGGGATATGAACTTATAACTCCCAACTCTAACAAAAGTTAGGAAACTAACCAAGCAGAAGGGGCCCAACTATGAACAATGGGATGGCTAAGACAATGCAAAATACAGAAAAACCAGAGATTCTGTGAATATTCATGTTTGCCTATATTTTGAGTCAAAATATGGCCATATACTCCATTAAAAAATGTGTAATAGCAACTATCCTAGAATAAATATTAAGATATTTAGAATGAAATCTTATTATACTCTGACTTGAGCCAGCGGCAATTTCTCATAATAATTTTCATTCTGTGGGAATTCTGAACTAACTTGACTTATTAGGCTTCTTAAAAATCTAAATTCTCTCTCTCTCTCTCTCTCTCTCTCTCTGTGTGTGTGTGTGTGTGTGTGTGTATGTGTAGCAAAAATAACACAAATTCCTAAATATGTATTATAAAGACTTTAGGACTAATTATTTTAAAATTATTTTAAATATGTGTATGTTTATGGTATGTATGTATATATGTGTGCAGATGTGGGCAGAGGACAGAGGTACCTGATACTATAGAGTTTGTGTTACAGATGGCTGAGAGCCACCTTGTATGGGAATCAAACTCAGATCAACTGCATGAGCAGTATGTGCTCTTAACAAACAAAGCGTCATCCTCCTATTCTAAGGAAGACTTGCAAAGAGAGCATAGCTTTCTTGGATAACCTTATTCAATAAAAGAGATTCACATCCCTAAATTCCTCTCCTTTATTCTAATAATCATTGCCAAGTAATTATTAATAAGATTTGCCTAAGAATGTTCTTTCAGACTTCTTCAATGATAAATAATAATATATTTAGCAACAAAACTATCTTTTTCTCTCTGAAACTTTCTTGCAACCTTTTCTACATTTATAATTTTTCCTTTCATGATCTAAATATCAAAAGGGAGTTTCCTCTAAAACTTTTCCCTGATAGGTTTACTGCTGTGAGAAGACAGAATATGATGTCAATCAAAAAGATAATTTGGAAGATAGTTATCATTATCTGGAACTATATTAACATAAATTACATGTCATTCTAAAACATTTCTTCCTGGCAGCACACCACTGATACCCTGCTCCAAATATTAATATTTATATATTTCTAGGAGAGTTATTTCTCTGTTTGTTTAATCAAACAGAATAATCTCTAGGAAGCAGGCATTGCAGAGTGAGATCCCTTAAGGCTACTGCACACATTTTTCCCATCCATGTGGAATTAACTGTACTGTCAGCTAATCCCTGACACTGAGGAAAGTGAGTTTTACAAAACAGTGCCAGCTCCACACAGGTCAGATCCCACTAACTTTCTTATGCTGCCCTCTCTGTCCCTGTAAATATTAAAATCTGCTTCCTACGTAAATCACAGCCGACATTCTTATGGGTAATGTTTGTTTCAAGCAAACACCAGGTCTAGTGAGATGATGAGAATTTTCAACAATCATGATTTCTCTGTATGATATTTTTTTTCTCACTGGATCTTTTTCACTGCACATAGAGTTTTTTTTCTCATTCCTTTTGTGGAGGACTGTGTTGTATTTAGAAGGACAGGAATGAAGAGGTGAAGGAATAAAAGGAGGAATATGAGCCTCTAAAAGCATCTATCACAACGAAATCATTGTTGTTTGCTATTTTTATGCTCCATTTTATTTCTTCTCCTATCAGTATTATGAGGTAATTATTATTTTCCCATTTATCAATGAGCTTGTTAAAACTTGGTAATAATGCAATTTATCAAAAGTCATAAAACTAATAAGAGTCAAACTAAGAATTGAACAGTTACCCACCCCCACAATGTCTTCCCACATTCTCACAGTGCACTGCACTTAAAATATATTTTAGAAATATGCTAGCTTTCAGTTGCTTGATGCATTAAAAAATTGAACAGTGAACAAATCTTATTTTTCTTGTCATAGTTGAAAGAACATTTCTTTGAGTTCTATCCCGTTGATAAAATACTAATGTTGTTAATCAGACCAATAAGACCTCTCTGTTTAATAGACAATCATTAAACAGAGAATCACAACTTATGAAGAATCACAGCTATAGAAAAGTGGCTCCTTTTCAGAGTATGTTTTCTGTTAGCCACTGATCTGTGGTTTTTACAACAATTAATCATTTAACATGCATCACAATTCCAGAAGTCACATTTACTTATTTTACAAAGAAAGTTTCTTGATGAAGAACAGAAGTCCCTAGTTATCTCTATTATTTGGCAAATCCATGCTTGGTCTCTAGCCCTGCTCAAGTCTATGCCCAGGTTCTATCAGCAGCACCCTGTCACCTGACCATCCAAAGCAGCTCCTTGTACTTTGGATGATGATTGCAATAAATAAATTGTTGTTTTAGTGATGTATATTTTTATTTACACTTTCATGTATGTAAGTGTTATTCTTCAAATTCCTCATGGTGATTTCTGGGTGCAGCTGTGGGCTATGATAACAACTCTGTTGACAAATGCTTACTGTGCATGAGGCATAAGGACCCAACTTCAATATTCAGAACATGGGTACGAAATTGAGGTATGGCGGTAACTTTAATTAGTGCTATGGGAAGATCGATATGAGTGGATCCCTGGGGATTTCTGGTCAGCCAGCAAACAGAAACCCTATCTCAAAAAAAGGAAAACAAACAAAAACAATGGGTGTCACCTGAAGAAGCATGGCTTTCCTCTGACTTCCAAATGCATACACATAAGTACCTGCAGATTAATGAGCAAGCACACACATACACACACACACACACACACACACACACACACGCATGCACACATGCACACCTGCACACCCACATATTATAGTAACTTGCTGTCTTGAAAAATTGGTAATTTTCAGATGGATATTTCAGATAAAATACTAGGTATAGTTCCATGTATGCCCTATCTAGTATTCTTTTAAAAACAGTAACAGGACAATTTTCCAGGATGTGGTGAGAATAGAAACAATAATGGCATCTCTGCTCTTGTAAGGAGGTAGGGGTGAAGAAGCGGTCCATGATAAAGTCTCTTTATTCTAGTACTTTGCAGAGCACCTGCAAGGCATAGGCAGAATGAGCTACTGAGTGGAAGCTAAAACCTGGTAGGAAACAGTGAGATTAGACTCACAGTACCACCTATTTTCTTTGGCAAATATGTTAACCTTTCAGTTTTATTTTCTACCTCAATTTAGATTTTTCATTTTTCTTATTTTTACACTTATGAGAACTTTGTATATAGTCTCCATATGGACATCATTCCACTACAGAGCACTCTGTCAATTTCTCCAGTGTCTGGCCTAGTCCCTCTCAAAATTATAATTTTAATTATTATTTCTTTATAAATATAAGTGCATATGTATAAGTAAATACAGCTTTCTGAGTTTGCTTAGTGTTGCTCATAGGCACAGTTTTAGGGCTGGCAACTCAGGCTGAGATAAATAGTCATCAAGGGTGTGGTCCCTGAGAAGACTGAAAATCTTTGAGCAGCTACTAATAGTAGCTAATCATCCCATGAGTGGGACTTGTTAGACTTCCCCATCCACGTAACAATATGTTCACCTAAATAAGACCTCACAATGTTAACCTTCCTTAGACCTCATCTGATTTCATGTAGAAAATGAGGAAAGGAATAATTAAGCAGATTTGAGCATTATTTGGAAATACAATGAAAGAAATGTGTACGAGATACCACACTTCAGAGCTATTTCAACACAATGTTTCAGTTTTTCATGATGGCTAATTCAGGCTCTGTTAGAAAGGTCTCACTGGCTTTTACAGTGACTTGCCTCAGGGATTCTGTACAGTGCCAGCCACCTGTCTGGGCAGCTGTCTGCGGTCAGTCCCCTGCATGTTGAGCTTAGAGTGAATAATAGTGGTAGTTCCAAGCATTGCTGACTTCAAAGCTTTGCCCACTGTTCTGCATAAAAGCAAGGAGCCAAACAGACACTCCGCAGAGAAACAGGCATTTTACAAAAGATCTCTTTCCTTGCCTCCTTCTCATTTCTTATAGAACAAAAAAATGAAACAATAGAATAATAATAGATGTAGATAATTTCAAAGAAACATCTCTATAGGGCTTCTTAAGGGTGTGTGAAGGAAAAGGAATTGAAATTACAAACTATAATTTTTAAAAGATATTTTTGTTTTATTAATATAAAGACTTAAAATGGTTATAAATACATTGTCATAGGCTTATTTTTTTCAAAATACATTTTAAGAAAATGTATTCTAAATCCAGCAGAAAGGGTAACCAAGGATTTGGGATGAGAAATAGTTCTTTCACCAAGGACAAATTACTATTGTTAGAAACCACGAAATGAGTATTTCCTAGGGGTTTCAAATCTCACTATTTCAAAGTTAAAGCATTGGCAAAGCTATATGCCAAGACAGAAGGTCGAAGTCATTCAGGCAGCTGATGGCAGCCTCCAATTGTTTAAGTGTGGCTCCAGTGTTTAGAGGATGCTTCCTGGCCTTACTTTCAACATTAATCACACAGCAATCTCATCTGCTGTGGTTGATACAGATTTGTGACCAACAGATAGAATGCCAAGAGAAAACCTCTTTAACTGCCTTCTTTGGTCATGAATGGGAGTGATTTTAAGATGAGTGACCAAGGTTTGTGTCAATAAAAGGGAATAGCTCACCGTTTTAAGTTTTTATAGTCAAAGCTTCAGAAAATATATGGAGATCATTAGGACAGGTAGGACAAGTACTTCATTTTTGTCTCATAGACTTTTAGGAAAAACTGTCAGTATTTGCATAGTATCCCCCCAAATTTTTGACTGTGTGAAACACCAACTTTCAAACATACATGCACATGGTGACTTTATCAGTTACCTAAATTTGACTAACCTAAAACTGCTTTCCATTTAAAAAAAATGTTAGCCTAATATTTGGGAATGTTAATTATACCATCAAGAAGTATTCAAATTGAACTTTCTTATCAAGCAACAGAAAAGCCTGTATATGAATAAATAAATCCTTTCAAATATATATAGAAAAAGACAGCTTATAAGGGAGAGTCTATTTATTGTATTGAAATTTTTGAAAGATTACTTAACACTAAACTTAAGTGTGGAACATTGAAAACAAGTAAAAATATTAATAGAAAAATTAAGATTGCATAAAAGTATTCAATGTGTTGTCCTCATTACTAAGAATGATCAAATCATGTAAATAGTAAAATGTCATGTACGATGTTGTTTACATAAACTTTTTTATATGTTGAAGCCAAGGAATAAAATGAGCATGTTTATTTAGTAAATATATTGAGACATATATCTAATACTACTTTGAAATATGTGAATAAAATTCCATAATTTCATGTATTTGTCAAATGTTTATGAATGTCTGCTATGCATCCAGTACTACTATACTGTATGGATTCCAAGGTTTAATTCTAGTAGGACAGAAATAGGAGTATAGTCAAATGGGAAATATGAGATATTTTTAAGTGAGTGGTTAAATTTTAGAATGTATGGAAAAATAAGGCTTGTATAGTGATTTGCCTTTTGAGGAAAGGCAGAGTATAGGTAAGAGGCATTGACAGAAGTCTTTCAGGATAGACTTTCCTGTGGATGGTAAGAAAAAGACACTATTTAGAAAATGTCGACATTGTCTAAAATCAGAAGGATCTCATGTGAATTGAGGAAATGTCTAAGGGAGAAAAATCACTGGAACCCAAGGTTAAAGTGGGCACAGGTCCTTAAGGAGTTTCCTTTACACGGGATCTTCTTTTTTTTCATTTTTAATTTATATTTTCAATTAGATATTTTCTTTATTTACATTTCAAATGTTATTCCCTTTCCTGGTTTCCCCAGGACAACACCCTACCTCATCCTCCCTCCCCCTTCTCAGTCACCAACTGACTCCCACTTCTCTATCCTTCTTGACAGCTATGGTGTGGTAAGGTATAAAAGCAGAGATACCATTATAGGCCTGTAATAGTTTAGATGAAAATGAAGAAAATAATATAGCTTGAATAGTTAGAATTATGAAGATTCAGAAGACACTTTTAAAGCAGTTATTGTGCTAAGTCTGAGAAAGAAGAATAATTACTGTGTATCTCAAAATAACTTGAAGAGAGGTATAAGAGAATAATTATAAAAATTATGGTTTAAGATGGCAGAGATCCTAACTCTCCTCAGCTCATCACTACAAATAAAGAAATCAGGGCCTCACAATGCACCTCAGTATATGTATAGATATGCACTAATCAAAATTAATAATATTGAAGGATCCCAGTAGGAAATAGTAACTTTCAAGACTAAGAGTATAATTGCCTGGGTATTCACTGTAATGGGATCAAGGACAGTCACTGGAAAAGAAATGAGAAGCAGGAAAAAGTCATATTTTAAAGTTCTTAGCCACATATGCAAATTCATCTTAACCAGAATCTATAGCAATGCAGGCAAAATTGATATATGTACAAGTCCTATTCACAAAAGCAAAAGGAAATAATATTTCATATCTGGTAAAGCACACACACACACACACACACACACACACACACACACACATACGCACACACACAAACATGCACACAGGGATTAATCATATTACTTAGGCAGCAGGGTTTCAAACTCACGATTTCATGTTTCCTAGGTATTTTTTCTGCATTATTGCAATCTCCAGAGATCACTATGAACAAATATAAATTTGTGTATCTTACTGCTATAGACTCTGCAGATTTTTCTCCGGAATCTTTAAGTTTTCCCAGTCTGATGTTTGCTACATGGAGCTGGTGTTCAGAACGTCTAAGAAGCAATGGCCCAAGCTGGACAATGTGAGGGCTGCAGACTAGCACTTCTTTCTTACAGAGGGAACATTATTGACCAGGCACGATAGTTTTCATATGAGTGTTGAGTAAAGAGCAGGAACTCAGTAAGGACTTAGCATTAATAACTCAGCTCATCTACCATAGTGCACCGATTCTGTCCTCCTATATTCTAATCTATCCACTTCTAATTCTTTGTAGTACATGCTCAAAACTGGGATGGGGAATAGAGGGAGAGCACCCTCTCAGATGCAAGAGGGGTGGGGAATGAGAAGAACTGTGTGTAAGAGGGGACTAAGAGGGAGCTCAACGTCTAGAATCTAAAGAAATCAAATAATTTAAAAATAAATACAATTAAAAATTAATCAAAATTGATAAATAAGTTAATTTAAAAGGAAAATTTCTCTTTGGAAAAAAATATCAGTTTTGAATATTAATCAAGTTATTTCAAAAACTGTAAGTGGAAAAAATTGATTTTGGCCTGTATTTTGAGCTAAGTCACCTGAAGAGCTTGTTTCTTTCTATCAGATCATGTTCTGTTAACAATCATCTTCAGGCTCCATATGTGACAATTTTCCAATCTTACAGTTTACTCTTTTTGAAAAGGAGCAAGGTACTCTGTTTCTCAAATAAAATGATAAATTTAAATAAATAACATTTACATAAATTCACATTAATATGATATATAGAAAAAAGTCTATGTATCTCAAAATAAATTTACTTAATTATTTTAATCTTATCCATTTTACCTGGTAATCTGTAAGTAAATTGTAAATATCCCAATTATCTGATTGGCACAATCAGACTTTAGGAAATGTAGCTCAAATTATTAATCATAATAGTAGCCAAAGTTCTTTGATAATTTTTAAAGTCTCCAATAATTTGATTAACATTCAAAAACAATATATTTCTCTGTAGAACACAAATGCCAGTATTTTTCATGTAATGGTAAAGAAAGTACATTTTTGTCTGATAGATTTAAATAAGAGCTACACTGTATTTGCATGTGAACTATGGAGTATAGTATAATAAAAATAAGAATATGTAATATAATTTATTCAGTAATTTAAACTGCCCATTCTAAGCATATGTTTTAACCATAAAAAGTGTGATGTTAAAATTTTTCATTAAGACGACTAGATGTGGAGCCTAGCATGGCTGCCCTCTCAGAAGCCCAATAAATAGCTGATTCAGATGCAGATACTAGCACCCAACCAATGGACAGAAGCCACAGACCCCTGTGGTTGAATTGAGGAAAAGCTGGAAGAAGCTGAGGAGGAGGGCTGCCATGGGAAGACCAGAAATCTCAACTGACCTGGACCCCTGAGTCTCTCAGACACTGAACCACCAACCAGGCAGCATAAACCAGCTGATATGAGGCCTCCAACACATATACAGTAGAGGACTGCCAGGTCTGGAGTCAGTGAAAGAAGATGCACCTAACCCTTGAGAGGCCCCAGCGAGTGTGGAAGTCTGGTGGGATAGGGGTGGTGGGGTGGGACATCCTTTTGGAAACAGGAGGGAGGAGGTGTGCGATAGGGAGGATTCAGGAAGCAGACCAGGAAGGGGATGAAGTCTGGACTCTTAAAAATAAGGATTAAAGAATAAAAATAATAAATTTTAAAAATTAAAAAAAGATGATTTGATGTCAAGAATATAAAACAGGAAACAATCTCTTTGAAAATGATTTCATGTAACTTAGATTTCTGATCCTTAAGACATATAAATAATCTATTTAAAATTAAAGTGTTAAAAGTGAATTCTGAAACAATGAAATGTCAATCAAATACACAACATATTTTTCAACATATTAGACTTGGCAATTAATACAAGGAGTCGTGGAATAAGATACTAGCACAAAGACAAAAATTGCCACATATCAAGTGAAAGAGCTTCATTGTAATGGAAACAGTAAAAAAACCAAAACAAAATATTACATATATTCTCATATATATGAAAATTATTTGGCACAATATTTCCTCTCCAAAATGCATAAGAATCTCCTCAGAATAAATAAGAAAACATAATACAGATAAAATTTTATCAAGGCCTTCAATGGACATTTCTTCAAAGAATATATACAAATAACAATACAAAAGGTTAAAGAATTGCCAATGTCCCAGTTGTCAGAAAATTCAAGTACATTATCTAGTAGCTATTATCAAAAAATTATATAAATTGCCTAGGGGATATAAAATTGCATTATGCAAAATGGTGCAGCCTTTACTCAAGCAGTATATCTGTTATTCAAAATATTAAAATTAGAGTTTCCATGACATCCAGTAATTTTACATGCAGGTATTTGACCCCAAATCATTAAAGTTCTAAGGTGATTTTAAGAACACATGCTCATTTTAGCTCTATCCACAGTAATCAAGGTATAGAAACAGCCTCAATGTCCATTGTTGATCAAAGCTTTCTATCACTAACCATGGTATCTAATTCCACTAAAATAAAGGAGATCTTTAATGTCCACAAAACCATTAACATGTGTTAAATTAAATTATTAGTTATATAACAGCAATACTCAAAATGATGCAAAATATTTATATTTTCAGGATGGAAGAGAATAATAGTGTTTCCAAGATATATAGAGGATGTTGAGACATAAATAAGACCTCGGTAAGCTAGGTTCTGCATATCTTTCAGTCTTTCATAAGCTGATAACTTATGCCAAGCAGGTTGATTAAAATTATAGCACAGCATTACTTATACTATCTGAATGAGAAAATAGCCAAGATCAGCAAAACACTAAGACAGACGATGTTGGCAAAGATAACAGAGGATATGTCAGACACAGATGTCCAACAACTGATACCCACAGTCCAAAGGGAAGAATCGGGTCTCCAGAAGCTGTGACCTTGACTTCTTTGAGAATCCACTGGTTCCAGACCTAGATGGGCCTTGTCAAGTCCACTCCTGGAGAAGGACGTAGAACTCAGATTTCTTTTGCCCTTTAGTCAGGGACTCTGAGAAAAGTCTTAGGTTGGTATGCCTCCCAACTTATTACTATTGCATTGACCTGTAAGTAGATATTTCATACTCATATACCCACACATATACATACACACACCATATCATCTCCACTTTCATCTCCAATCTCAACATGTTTCCTTTACATTATACTTAAACAGGAAGCCTTCTCTGAATGCTGACTTCCTCAAGATAGAAAAAAAATCACTTTATAGAAACAGTAACACTTATTCTGGTTTCTACTACCTTGGCCACCACAGTATCTCCCAACTGCCTCATCTCAAACTTCCATCTCCTTCTTTTCCATTATGTCTTGAGTGACACACCAACATACAATCTCCTAAATCTGTGATCTTGCCACCTATCTGAAGGATTTCCTATTTTCATACTTTCAAGCATCTTTTGCTTTGCTAAAATTCTAGTACTTATGATCTTTCTATACTCCCAAAACTGAATAATACATTCTGTTAGTCCAACTGGTGAGACATGCATCATGTCATTCTGGGTTACAGTATATCTGTCTAAATGCTCATGCTCAAGGAATTAAAAATTGTATATTCACGTCTCTTTTAATGTTGTCCATTTGTTTTAGGAGCCAACTATTTTTTTGTTCTTTTAGTATTGACTACACTTTTCTACTAACTTCAAATCCCCAAGCAACTGAGAAGTAGGAAAAAAACCTTCCTAAAATGAGATGGAGGGAGACAGAGAGATATAATGAAGAAAGGAAAGAGAGGACATATTTAGTTTAAAATATGTAATCATTTGTTAATCTCTACTTAGATACCATATTGCAATGCAAAAATTATCATGATGGACCTGGTTTTTAAACTGTAGGACACAGAAAATATCCAAGGTATTCAAGCTTTGTATTCAACAGAAACTAGAATAAGAACTAAACTATTAAAACATGCTAAGAAAATGACATGGATTACACTGTACACCTGCTTGTGGTCCATTCGATAGAAAGACTAAAAGGAATGATGATATATATCCCCACAGAACTTTGTATGCCAAGGCAAGAGGACTGCTGATAGTTCAAGGTTAGACTGCTACAGAGTCACATGTTCTCTCTCAAAAGTAAAAGCACCACAGAACACGTAAACATAGTTAAGGAATTCAAACTTAAGAGGGGCTCCCTGCACAATGCAAGTTTGCAGCCAGAAGGGCCATGGGGACTGTTTTATAGTCAATGTGTGAAGAGAAGTCAGAGTACAGCATTATTATGTCAAAGGTCTCCATTTCAGAATACATGTAGCCAATGTGATTACGATTATAATTCTGTAAGGAAGACACAGATTCATGGTGTGGATTTAATCACAAGTCCACAGATATGTAAAAACTGATAATTAAAAGTCAGTGAAGAACACTTCATCATCAGATCTGATGTTTATGAACATAATGGCCCACAGAAGAGTACAAAGGAAAACTCATTAGATGATCTTCGCAGGGAAGTGTTTGTTAAATAAATAAATGAATGAAAATAAAATGTGAATCTAAGAACCCAGTCACGAAGATGCTCTAAATGGTACATACAGTTGAGGCTTTAGAGGACTAGAACTAATGAAGAGCCTAAAGAATTAATGATCTAGTGAGAATTAAAGTTTTGTTATTTAGCTGTTTAGTAAGATTTTGAGGAGATCATGGGAGAGAGCTAAGAAGTGAAGAGTACTTATTGCTCTTGCAGGACACCCTGGTTTGATTTTGATTCCAAGTAGTATTTGCTGGCTTATAAATATTTACAGAAATGGATCTGATGGCCTCTTCTGACCACAACAGGCATCAGACACACACATGGTAGATTTATAAATGTGTGGCAAATCACTAATACTTAAACAATATATATAGTTTGTGTTGTGTATGTGTTTATGCTAAATAGTACAGTTTTTATTGGTCTCTTGAAATTAACTTTTTTATAAATGGCTTCTCTAATGATTTTAATGTATAACCAGGCATGTAAAGTAGTAAGTAAAAGCTATATTCCCCCCAACTATATCTTTAACTGAATCATAAATTTCTTATTCATAGATATTTCAAATTCTTATACATTTGAAATGAATGAAGAAATCTTAAAAAAAAAAAGATGTGAAATGAGAAATACCAAGGAAAGATAAAGACAATACATTTCCTCTGGGATATGTCAGTGATGATCTATATGATAGATTATTTGATGTTTATTGCTTGTTTTTGATGAGGGTTGACTCTGTAGCAAAGATTTGTCCTGAACATATGGTAATTCTCTTGTCTTTCCTTAACAAGTTCAGTCTAGATGACCTTATACTGCCATACAGGCTTCACTTCCTACAGTCTTACAGAGCTTTTCAAGGGGAAAATGGAAGAATCCCAGTGTAGCAGCTCTGAGGACCTTTGTCAAAGGAGAAGGATTTTTACTGCATGCTACTGAGATGAGCCACCTCAATGTTTTCAGTAGTATATGGCTTCATTCACATAATGTTTGAGAGCTGATCACTAACCTACAGAGAGAGAATGGAGGAGGTATAGTGAAGCAGTCTTCATTGTAAGATGAATACAAGAGAGCTGTTTGAGAGATTTGTTGAGACCTGTTAGAGCTGATTGAGTAGAATGCACAATCAAATCACAATGACTCTGTGTTCTCTATGAATAAGAAATTTATAATTAGTTAGAATAATGTATTGGGAGGAAATATGGTTTTCTTTTATTATTTTTGCATGCCTTGATAGATATTAGAATCATCAGAAGAGCCATTTATAAAATATAATTAATTTCAAGATACCAATAAAAACTATTTTATTAACCATAAACAATATAATATTTACAAATATGTACACATGATGGAAGGATAAATCAGACTAAATCTTATATTCTACATTCTTGGAGTGAGACTATTTAAAATCTATTTTAGCCAATCAAGAGTACAGTAAATTGTCATTGTCATTGACTATACTCACCATGTTATACAACAGAAGTTTTTATGTCATTTTTATTAATTTAACTAAAACTGTGTCATTTGACCAATAGCCACCTAACCTTGGCCAACACTTCCCACATTACAAATGTTTACTATTTATTCTCTGCTTTTTACAGAGAAGACTTAAAAAATGTAAAATTTGTTTTCCATCATCAAGAATTTCTTTTTTAAATTCAGTAGACATGTAAAGAAAATATTTGGGAGCGTATCACATATACTAATAGAAGAACATACATCTCACAGCTCCTGCAATTTTGCTGATGATTATCTCTCTTATTCCACACTACTTCTGCATTATTTATGCTTTACTCTTTGACTATTTTAACCTAAGGAAAATCAGTCTGAAGTAATAACAAATGTTAGTTTTACTCATCTATGATTGAGTAGGTGGGTCATTAGAAAGCTAAGTATGTCTGATATTTGGGGGGTAGTCTTGGGAATGGTTTGTTACATCTGAGGACATTAATGAATGATGAAGAGACATGATAAGAGTCATTTTTGGTAGAATACAGTGGCTTTAGATTTCTTGGGGGGTTCCTTTACATTACCATTGAATGTGGAAACTTAAATGAGAGGCTAGATTATCTGTGTTGATGCTTTGAAATGGTATATTAATTGTTTGTCTTGTTATGTGGCAAAGTATTCTTTCCAAAACAGTTTCAGGAAGGAAAGCATATTTTGTTTTACATGATGAGTGTGCAGTACATCATGAATGGGAAGGCATGACAGCAGGAATGTGAGTTAATTGGACAAGTTGCATCTGAAGATGTGGACTAATGAATGGGATGAACACTGGTACTCAGCTCACTCTCTTCTTTTTATACAGTCCAGAAACCTAGCCACACACTGATGAGCCCAAAGTGAAGGGTAGTCATCACATCCTAAATTATTCTATTTGAACATCCCTCTCAGACACACACAGATATGTGCTTCCATCTTAGCTCTAAATCTCATCAGGATGGTGATCAATTAGCCATTACAGGTGGTATTTACATGTCTGAATCCTTGCTATAATTCATTCTGTAGCTTATGGCTTCTGTTCCAATCTTCATCTCTTAGAACTAAGTTGTCATGGAAAATTTTCTTCATCACACTAAATTAACCAGAACATATAGTTGCTACAACTCCCAATCAAATCCATTTGGATCAGAATCAAACAAGACACAGGAGCTGAATAGGCTTTACTTCCAAGAAGGATACAATTTACCTCTCTCTAGCTCCTGACTTTTGTAGGAAATCTCACCTATATTATTACTCTTAGGACTTGAATGATAAGAAAAATATGTTTATTTTTGTTGCTATATTAAAGCAATATTTCTATACTTTGATTACAACTTTCTGTAGTTCAAAGACACATCCAGTGCTTCCTTATTAAAACCATTGAATAAGGCAACATGGGGACTTGAAGATATATTGTTAATAAGTCACTCAGGACTGGTACTCAAGACAGGGAAATCCATGGCCCTTCTAGTGACAAGGTTATTTAGAAGTTTCCTATTGTCTTTATGACACATGTATCATGTCCCTTGTCATTTTCAATGACAAGTAAACAGGATCTGTTTGTGAGGCAGCCTACATGTCAGCAATCCCTTCCCTGGATACTTATCTTTTTCAAATGTCCATCACTCTGTGCCCTGTTGTTGTAGTTAATAACCTCCCTCTCTGATGCTCAACATGTGCAGTACCAAAGCAGAATAACAACAAAGCACAGAAAAGCATCAGGCTTAGGGAAGCCTGTGGATGTAAGAACTATCCCCACAGAGCAAGAATAATGTGATGGAGATTGTTGTAAACTCCCACTGTCATATGGCACATTTTCACCATTTCTTCAAAACACTCAAAGCTACTTTTAATACTTCATGATATAATGATGTTACCCCCAAAGAGTTTTGTGCAAGTTTTATCTCAATGTGTTAAAGCCATAACCTAAATTGATCATTTCTTTTTATGCCTAAAAGAGAAAATAGTTATCTATATATTTATACCTACACACACACACACACACACACACACACACACACACACACACACGCACAGAGAGAGAGAGAGAAAGAGAGAGAGAGAGAGAAAGACCAACACACTGCTTAAAGAACACTCTATGAGACTTGAATAACATTCCCACCATATTTGTCTCAGAGAAATCCTTGATGGACCATCATTGTATCTACCACATCATATCCCTTTCCTGACAAGAGCACCAACATGCATATACCATGCTATTTTAGCTCTGAGATGAAGGAGAGCAACTGGTGTTGGAAGGAATGCATTACTGCTGTAGGCCACAGAAGAAGAATAGTGTAGCATAACTGTGCTTTTCAGTTTTCTAAACTTAAGGATGAGGAGATGGCTCAATAGATAAAGTACAAGCACATGAACAAAAGCATGAGGATTATAGTTTGATCCCAGAGTCCAGAATTACAAAGCCTGGGTGATGGAATTGTTTGGGATTGTAGTGCTAGAGAGGAGGAGGCAGATATGTCACTGGGGCTCACTATTCACCTAGTCTCGCATACATGGAAAGTTGAAGGCAGATAAGAGACCCTGTCTGATAAACCAAGGTGGAAGAATCCTGAAAAACAACACCCAGATATGATCTTCAGGCCCCCACATGCATGAATACACATGTGTGCACATACACATGCATGCACACAGACCTACCATCAGAAATACAAGTGACAAAGGTAGATTTTATATCTGATATCCCTTTGGGATATGAAATTTGACTACTATCCCTTCCTTAGTCTAAACAGGAACTTTTGAAATTTAGATAACAAAACACACTTTAAATTATAACAATCACTGGTCTCCAAAACCCAGTGACTATGAGGCACAATTTCTAAAAACAGAATTAATACCAGTGTTCCAGATAGCTTCAGTCACCTCCGTCCCCCTGGATGGTACTTAATACGCTAATCTTTGGAGCCTTTTTTCAACCTTCACTGCCAGCCATTTAGGTAATTGCAGCTTCGAACTAATATAGGCAGATTTTGATGGATTCTTCTTGAGTCTGCCTCTCTGCCAAGTTCTGTATTTGCAAATCACTAAAAGACAAATAAAATAGTTTTGAAGGACCAGATCATAAGAAGTAGCTTTAGATGGCTTCTATTTCCCCTTGATCTCCCGGAGAAGATAGGGTCAGTGCAGTATCGCTTCTTCCTAGCGTAAGCCTTCTGTTGTTAAAGTGCAATCTCAGCTAGTGCTCTGTCATTCTTGATACAATCCATTGACAGGGAATATATCCAGAGAAAACTCACTCATGAGTGAGGTTTGAACCTCAATCTTGTTTTCTAAATTTAATCCAAAATTTCCTTCTAAAAATTTCACAAATTTGGTAAATTTAAATGGGAATTCAAAAAAAAAACAAAAAAAAAAGGATTTTGCTAATCCTGTGTTATATCATGAACTGACTTCCATGTCCTACTACTAGAACAGGAGGACCATAAACAATTGGACATCTTCCTTCTCAGGTCAGATCTCAAGGAAGGTGCTTATCATTCTAAAGCTTCCAGACCCTCTGCTGGGCCATCTCCTTGCCAGTGTTCTGTACAGCAGGACTGGCCCTGGATATCTCAGCAAGTCTTCGAACACCCTCCTCAAATATCCCCTTCAAGATGCTGCACTTGTGAGCTAATGTTCTGCAGCAAAGAAGGTTGAAAGTACTTAGCTTTGTTTCTAGTTTCTGTGTGTGTGTGTGTGTGTGTGTGTTTTCTTGTAAAGACACTGACAATCAACAGCCTTTATTTTTTTAACAACACAGCTTATAGTTACTTTGGGTACAATTTTATTCTAGAATGTGAAATCATACAATTCAGATCAAAAGGATCTGAGGTAGAAATTCAAGCAAACGGCAGAATAAAGGAAGCTTCCTATATGGAGTAAATTCAACATCTCATATCTGTAGATATCAGGTTAAGAAAAACAAAAAACAAAATACACTGGCTTATAGGACAAAGAATTTGGTCCTGTTTTCTTTTCTTTCCTGCTAAATTGCCAGTAGCCTGTGTATTTCTTCATGTTTCTCTTGCAGCTATGTCTTTCTAGGTAATTGTGGATGAGCAGTTAACTGTTTTATCAACGTTTTTAGTCTGGCAAAGGTGGTTTTCCATAGAACAGGTAGATTGCTTTTTAATTTTCTGCTTGGATTTTTTTCCCCTGTAGTTTCCAAAACATTTTATGAGTCTTGATGGAGAGGCTAAAATGGTTGCAAATTTTGCTGATGTCTGCCAAAAACTGATTAACCCTCCCTCTTTCTTCAGAAACTCATGTAGCAGCAGGCTTAGATGATGTAAGAAATATGAGTACAGCTATGAAACAAGAGTCCTCTCACAAGAGCCACGCACCACTGCCTCCATAGACAGAGGAAATGTCCTGATAAATATTCTGGGTAGGTTTAATGGTAGGTTTCTGTTTCCATTCTTAATGGAAAATTTGGGCTGCATATAGATGTTACATGTCAGACAGTTTAAATTACACTATTCCTGTAGCTTCAGTGATCTGGGAATACTAATAATGACTTCTTTAAAGACTGCAGTCAGAAACAGATACTTCATTATTATGTGAAATTGTTATGAACTATGTCATTATTCATTTCAGATGGCAAATATCTAAGTTTATTGTCTCCTGTCAATTGGGCAACTGATTAGACTTCTAAATTAACATATGTTTCTATCGTTTGTGTTGTATTTTTGAAATAATGTTTCAAATCATTAAATACAATTCCCAAAATTGACATTATAATCAGAGTTTTAAATTTTTAATTAATTAAATATGTTGTGTTCACATTATTTTCTTTAAGTTGTGTGTGTATGAAAGAGAGAGAGAGAGAGAGAGACAGAGAGAGAGAGATCATTTTGTCTGCTTGTACATCTATATCTTCAGAAGACCTTGGATCCACTGGAGAGATAGACAGCTGTTAGTGCCAGGAATCAAACGACTCTCTGCAAAAGCAGCAAGTTTGCAGCTTTGAGCCATTGCATCTCTGCATGTGCTGTTATATGATGCATGTGTAGGTGGTTCCTTGCCTGTCAATGTATATCCTTTTTATTGATTTTTAAAATATATTTTGATTTGCATTTCCCTAATGACTAAGGATGATGAACATCTCTTTAGGTGCTTCTCAGCCATTAGATATTCTTCAGGTGAGAATACTTTGTTTAGCTCTGTACCCCATTTTTCAATAGGGTTACTTGCCTCTCTGGAGTTTAACTTCTTGAGATCTTTGTATATATTGGATATTAGCCCTCTGTCGGATGTAAGGTTGGTAAAGATCATTTCCCAGTTAGTTGGTTGCCGCTTTGTCTTTTTGACAGTGTCTTTCCATCTTACACCAGTCAGGATGGCTAAGATCAAAAACACAGGAGACAGCAGTTGTTGGCGAGGATGTGGAGAAAGAGGAACACTCCTCCACTGCTGGTGGAATTGCAAGCTGGTACAACCACTCTGGAAAGGAGTCTGGCGGTTCCTCAGAAAACTGGGCATGACACTCCTGGAGGATCCGGCTATACCACTCCTGGGCATATACCCAGAGACTTTACCTGCATGCAATAAGGACACATGCTCCACTATGTTCATAGCAGCCTTATTTATAATAGCCAGAAGCTGGAAGGAACCCAGATGTCCCTCAACGGAGGAATGGATTCAGAAGATGTGGTATATCTACACAATGGAATACTACTCTGCAATTAAAAACAATGAATTCACGAAATTCCTAGGCAAATGGTCAGATCTTGAAAATATCATCCTTAGTGAGGTAACCCAATCACAAGAGAACACACATGGTATGCAGTCACTGATAAGGGGATATTGACCCAGAATCTCGGAATACCCTAGACACAATCCGCATATCAATAGATTTCTAAGAAGATGGAAGGAGAGACCCCTGATCTGGAAAGACTGGATGTAGGGGAACGCCAGGACAGAGTAACTAGAGGGGGTTGAATGGAGAAAAGAGGGAGGGAAGGGGGCTTATGGGACTTTCAGGGAGGGAGGAAACGGGAAAGGGGAAATGATTTGGAATGTAAATTAAAAAAATAAAATAAAAAAAATATATTTTAATATATAGCCATAAACAAGTACCAAAACTTTTTCTTTCTCTTTTTGTAAAAATTAATATTTTTTTAAGATGAGAGGTTGACATCAGTAGATTTTCTTCAATTACTTCTCTAAGTTGTTGAGAATTTTATTGCACTTCATTGCCTTGTTTTATTTCCTCCTAGTTTCCCACATATTCATCCAATTCAAGCCACATTGGCCACCCAAGATGTAACTGTGCTGGATTCTTACAATGGTGGTTTCTCTGATTGATTTCTGCTCTACCCTACAGGAGCATCTTTGCATATTCAGTTATCTATGTATAGGCTAAGTCACTGTCCAGTTTATAGTTTTAATGCCTTTCTACCACTAGAACACCTCTGTCTCTTCTGTATGTTCTGTCCTTGACAATTAAACATTTTGGAGATATATATGTATATATACATATGTATATATATGTATATATATAAACAAACAAAAGTTTGTATATGTATGTATGTATAGTATATATATAAACTAAACAAAATTGATAACCTCATACTTAAAGAAATTATTCATCATCTTAATCATTTATTTTTGGAAGAATTAAATCCTGTAACATTCATAGGAACTTAATTAGTATATTTTCTAAATGCATGAAGAAATGATTAATTTTTAGAAAACACTTGTCCTATTTTAATAATGTTTCTCTATTTGTTCCTATAGGTAACTGCTACCCCTACTTTTTCAAACCATTTTAAAAAATTTAACATTTGTAATGGTAGATATAAATTATATATCTGACATGTCTCTTAAGCTTTTTATCTCCCTAATAGAACATGTTTTTGAGGTTGATAGTGTATAGATTTCATGTACCATTCAGAATCTAGTGCAATCACTCTACCATTAACACATTATTGTATCACTGCAGACATTCTTCTAGTCTACATGGTTCATTCCTCATTCCCAAATTCATGACATAAATTACTACACAGTGTAAGATTTGGACTTATTGTCCCAAACCTCCTAAATGTTATTGTCTCCCCATTTATATGTATATTTGTAACTTAGAAGCAGTTAGTTATGTATTTTAGTTTATATTCTTAACTAATTTGCAAATATACTTATTTGATAGGAATATACTACAGAAGAGCTTATTAATAAAGAATTATTTTTAGACAACATGCAAACAAGCTGCTTCTTTCTACAACTTTAGTCATCAATTGGAGGAATTAATGTACATAAATCTTCACAATTACAGGTACCTCTGACCTGTATCCTTGTACCTCGGTAAAGAACCTTGGATGTCCTAGCATATTTCATTACACTGCAACAGAAAACTGATACATAGTCATCACCTTTTTCTCTTCTCTACATGTATTAGTTACAGAATATTAGAACATACAGAAAGACACTGTACCAGAGTTGCGAGGTAGACTAGAGAGTCAGGACTGACTGGTAAATCTTGTGCTGTATTTCTTGCTCTACAGCTCCACGTCCTCATGTCCATCTGTTTCACTTTCTGATCACCTTGCTTCAGAACCTCATTTAAACTAGAGGAGTATATGTGTGTCAAGCCTTCCCTCATCTATTTCTCTTTGCATAAAAGTATATAACTCTCAAATACTCACTTGGAAATGGAAACCTTAATAGTACTATGCATGTAAATATTAGGCAAAGCATTGTACGAGCTATTGTCTCATATGCACATAAGATATACAAGTTATTTGCTTTCAAAAGTAAAAAATGGCTGAAAGGAAATGGAGTTAGAAAGACAGATATACACTCTAGACATAATATTGTTTATTTTCTTCTCTATAGAAATTAGCTGCAGAATAATCAACTGCTCAGAAGGACACTTTGGCATAGAGGTTGGGTATATATAGCAATTCTATAATTCTAGGTACAATTCCCATCTTTTCTTAAATGCAATTCAAATTTATTTTAGTGCTCACAACTACTTGCTGTTGCCTTTTCATTGAGAATCAACGAACAGACAGAAAATAACTCTGATCAGCTGGTGGTTGCATGTGGTCCCAGTCCATACCTGAAGTTCAAAGTTAAGAAAGTATTCATACGATGAGCTAGAATGGGTAGACCTAGTGTATGTATGTGCAAATGTTTGACCATTGGTGTGATTTCAAAAACTTGCCTCCTTCTGTGGCAGCCAGGGGTAATTATCTGATATCTTCTTTCATCTGTGCTTTTTTATGGGGTCTCTCACCAAACCAAGTGCTCATACATGAACTAGGCTGGGCAGTAAACTAATGCACCATCTTGCCTAGCTTTGTACATTATTTCCCATAATCTGCACACAGTCCTTATTCTTACCTAGCAGAAAATTGACCGACTCAGTCATCTTCTTAAGACTTGATATGTTTCTAATTTCAATTTTAGTTTCCATTTTATATCTGTAAGCACCATTAAAGTTTACTGTGAATCAGCATTCTGTCTCTTAAACTGAATGGTCACAAGGACAGAATATATTTAAGAAACTTTTATTTTTCAAAAATAGGGATGATACTTCAAAGATATTTCAATGCTGAGTGTTTTAAGTTATCTGTATTTAAAGCATGTGGTAATTTCCATGCTGGTTTTTACAGAAGGCAGAAGAAAATGACCAGGGCAAGTTAAAAACAGGCTTAACCTGATAATGTTGTAACTAGCACTAGATTCGAATTTGTAGAGTTTGGACTAGATCATTTAATAAGCCATATTTAAGCACAGCTCAATTTTGAAAAAAATAAAAATACATATATATATATTTAGAGAAGAATTATCTCAATCACAAGTGCACAACAATTTATATTTACATTGAAGCTCTTTGCAAAGTACATATGACTTTATCGGTAAGACAGTTTCTTTTTTATTCAAGGATTTATTTATTATTATATGTAAGTACACTGTAGCTGTCTTTAGACACACTAGAAGAGGGCATTGGATCTCATTACAGATGGTTGTGAGCTACCATGTGGTTGCTGGGATTTGAACTCATGACCTCTGGAAGAGCAGTCAGTGCTCTTAACCACTGAGCCATCTCACCAGCCCAAGACAGTTTCTTATTGACTCAGAAACAATGCTCAAGACAAGAGTCAAGGGAGAATTACTGAAAACAAACAAACAAACAAACACCAAAACAAACAAACAAGGCCTGTGGGAGTCAGGATTGGCCCTGCCATAACACATAACAGAAGTCACTTGGGCTGTTGTAGAAGTGACATTACTCATAAGGATGGGTGTTATGATCTAAAGACAATTCTCAAGATTTAGGGGAAAAGGTACTGGGGTAAGAAAAAGGAAAAACTCTGGAAGATATATAGAGAGTCTATCTAATCAGACAGCAAAGAATAACCAGGCTGTAAAATTACCTCATTCCTGGCATTCCAGGAAGAACAGCTATGCACCTCATTCCATTGATGAGGTAAACTGTGGATAATTTTCTTGGCTTCTCCAGTGCTTATCTATGTGTACAAGGCTTTTTTTCTTCTCAACACAAGTGTTTGGAATCCATTTTTGAATTTAAATTCTGACAAAGTTGACAAATATGAAAGAGACTTGGCAGAAATAAGTGTGTTTGTCAAAAATATAGAAATTATACTCTATATAAATAGCCACTTGGAGTTCATAATCTTTATGCCTTGTCATATTTAGAATTATTATCTTTGCTCTGTGATTCAAAAGAATTAAACTTTAAATTCCAACTTCCTGATATCCTTAAGGAAGCATATTGCTCAAGTCTGGACCCAAGTTTTCTGCATAACTAAAGTATTATAGAGAAGGAGAAGTTGAAAATCTATGCAGCAATAAAACAACACTTATGAACATGCATACACTGTCTTAATGCAGAACTTTGACAGTGATCTCTATCATTATTGTTGACAAGCACCTCGAGTCTATGAATTTGGCCTTGTTATGGCAATGTCAGGGGCCAGGGAAGGTCACATACATGAGCTTGTTTCCTCCTTTGATAGGAAAGCCTGCACTTTAGATAAACAGACCTTTTCTATCTATTGCTCCTTTCATCTGGGTCAGAAGCATCTCCTTCATGAACCCAGACAAATTCTTGTCTATATACCTAGTACATATGCAATGGATGAATGCAAAGTCTGTCAAAAATAGACTGGAGTAACACTATAACAACATTATTTCTCAGTCAAGCAAACAACTGTGATGCCACTGTTCCCAAAGCCCCTGAGGTCAGGGAGGTTCATGCTGCTGTCTTGGCAGAGCTCATAATTCCCTTAACTATATTATAAAAAATGGACACAAATACAGGAAATTATTATAAAACAAAAGTCATGTTAATTGTTATTCTTAAGTTTAAGGACTTCCCTTTTTCACCCTACCAGGAAGGGATTCCTTTCTAAACTCCTGTTAGAAGTCTATTGATACCAGAGACCCTTCAAACACAGGAAGGCTACTAATTGATCATTCTTCAACCATCTAATAAAATGTACATGTAATTTTAGAATCACATACTTTAGTCAGGATATATCCTAAACAGATTGTTAATTTATTTTCTTAAATTGCTTTACAAATTGAACTGTGTCTTATGTCTGATACTACCCAAAAACATATGAGACCTTTTGGATAACATTTTCAAATTTCTAAGTCACATTTCAACTCCATGCAAGCATTTACATCAATTTTTGTCTTTCTGATGGCCAGCAATACCTACTATATGTTCTAATTTGAAAGTTGCTTAGAAAAATTGACAATCTGAAGACATATATGGGTAGAAGGAACAACCAAAAGTGGGTGCATCCTGTAAACTTGTGGACCATAATGTGAAGAATAGAGTCTACCATCCTTTGAGAACTGTTCTTAATTCTGAGGATGGGATAGGGGTGAGATAGGGGAATGACGCTTAGAAGAAGTGAAGGAGAGAATGTTGGATATGAATAAGAGTGTTGCTAAGGTTTTCAGCACTGAGTGTTCTGTGTGATATGTGCTATGATGTGTGAGGAAATAGAGAATCTAATCTCATTTCTTGCAAGGAACAGAGTTTATAAGTCTGTGCTTTGCAATACATTCTATCCTTTGGGGAGCAGTCACCTTTTCTTTAAGACTGTAATTTTCCCCTCAACAATCCACAAGTGGGCATTTTCAGTGATGTGCAATAGAGTTATTTTATACCCCGTGATGCTTACTTCCCCTGTGCTTTTCATTCCATTAGTTTATCTTCAACATTTTCTACAGCTGATTCTGTTGCCAAATTCTTTTCCCTGTATGTGGATGTAAGTCTACAGTATTTATTCTTGAAGACTTAGCCTTAAAAATTCTACCTACCTTGACTGTTCCTGGAACCTGCACACTGACTTGTGTGTTCTCACAGGTAAGAATTTGTGTAATATTTACAAACCATCACTTTAGAAATCTAACAGGTTATGATAGATGAGTGACTTATTCCACTTCTATTTTTTATCCTTTCACTTTTACCTAATGTCAAGAGATGGAAGATTAGGTAGCATTTTGGGAAATCTGATTTAGAGGCAGATAAATAGGAAGAAATTTAGTTTAGGCAAGCAGGAGGAAAATAACACAATTTAAATTTACTTTTATATAGAATTAGCCATTTTTAGTTATTTTAAGTGATTTTCAGTTTCTAAAAATGTACTACTGGAGCAAACATTGTGCTAAGATTACCTATACTATAGAATAAAGTCACATGGACAAATATCCTATTTTGATATTTATATAAGATATAAATATGTTCTATAATTCTCTTGAAATCAGAAGAATGTAAGAAAAAAGAAAGAAGGCTTAAAATATCTTGAATGAGAACCATTTGTGACTGACTTAACAATCACTTGACCACATTACATGCGGAAGTATTCTTCCTGGGGAAGACGGCTCTCCCACCAGACCTTTTCATAGTCTGTGCTGATCACAGAATACCAAATTCATTTAAATATGAATGTATGGGATACACATACTGCAGAACACTTCACACATAAATTCCAATCAATCATAAAAGGGAAAAGACTAAATTATCTATTTTGTGTATTGAGAATATTAAAATCAGCTGTCATATTATGGAATCAAAGTATAATTAATTTTCATTTCTCTGCTTATTATAACTAAATATTCATTTTCATGCAATGTTTTGAGCCACTGATATTTTGTTTCCTTAAATTTTTCACACCTTGTTTTCCTCTATTATCAGTTATATTTTTTCCAAAATCAGTGATTTAATTTCCTTTTTTTCTTTTTTCTGTGTTGCACATTATTATTTTTCTTTTTAATTAATTACTTAATTGATTAATGAATTAATTAATTGTTCAGTGTGGGTTTTTGTGATAGGAATGGGTGGGTGCAGCACGCGAAACTAGAGACGGCAACTTTCTGACTCTGATTTCCTGCCTTAGGGAACCCATGGATTGACTCCAGGTAGTCAGGGCTGCCTGGAGCCAGTCATCAGTGTCAGGGCTGCCTGGAGCCAGTCATCACTGTCAGGGCTGCCTGGAAGCACTCATCACTCTCACTTTTTACTCCATGTTGATTCACATTTTTTTCTACTTCATCTTATCTCATGAAGAAGTTTTTGATATCTAAAATGTTGTATAAAATCAAGTTTAGCTTAGAATTGCATCCCTAGAATATAACCATACACCCAGAACATTTTGCATATCATCATCAAGGATTTTGACCTCATGGTTTTTTTTTGTTTTTTTTTTCTAAGTTTTTTTTTTATTTACATTCAAGATCATTTCCCCTTTCCTGTTTCCTCCCTCCCCGAAAGTCCCATAAGCCCCCTTCCCTCCCTCTTTTCCCATTCAACCCCCTCTCGTTTCTCTGTCTTGGCATTCCCCTACATCCAGTCTTTCCAGGACCAGGGGTCTCTCCTTCCATCTTCTTGGAAATCTATTGATATGCGTATTGTGTCTAGGGTATTCTGAGATTCTGGGTTAATATCCCCTTATCAGTGACTGCATACTATGTGTGTTCTTTTGTGATTGGGTTACCTCACTAAGGATGATATTTTCAAGTTCTGACCATTTGCCTAGGAATTTCGTGAATTCATTGTTTTTAATTGCAGAGTAGTATTCCATTGTGTAAGTATACCACATCTTCTGAATCCATTCCTCTGCTGAGGGACCTCTGGGTTCTTTCCAGCTTCTGGCTATTATAAATAAGGCTGCTGTGAACATAGTGGAGCATGTGTCCTTATTGCATGAAGGGGAAGCCTCTGGGTATATGCCCCGGAGTGGTATAGCCGGATCCTCCGGGAGTGTCATGCCCAGTTTTCTGAGGAACCGCCCAACTGCTTTCCTGACCTCATGTTAAGAAGAATTTGCTCTGTATATTGACTGTGCTATACAATCATGATTTTTTCTGCCTCATAAATAGACATAAAATCATATTCCTTTTGAGGGCAAGTGATTTCTTTAGTTTGTTTATTTTCATATATTTATGTGGATGCTTAATTTCATGTATATATTTTTTTTTTCATGTATTTGTAAAAAAGTAAAAGTTTTTGAGAACATTTATCTTCACCAAGTATAAACTTTTTCCTATGAGGAACATTGTGCTTTGGACCATGACATGTAGAAGAAAAATGAAATTATAAGCTTCCAATGGTCTGTGTAAGATTTTTGTGTCTGTGCATTTCATTCACTTCACAATATTAGTATTTTCTCTCCTTATTATTCTTTCTCTTTAAATTGTACACAAAAACTTTTGCTTAACTCTCCCTTTAAGCTCACACACACACACACACACACACACACACACACACACACACACTCACACATACACTCACTCAACATGGGCTGGGGGAGAGAAAGAGGAAGGGAGGAGGAAGGGGAGGGGAAGGGGAAGAGGAGGGGGGTTGAGGAAGAAGGGAGAGAAGTGGAGAGAGAGAAAGAGAGAAAGAGAGAGAGAGAGAGAGAGAGAGAGAGAGAGAGAGAGAGAGAGAGAGAGAGAGAGAGAGAGAGTGCATTTAATGAGAATTCTCTTGTACCCCTATTTAGGTCTTGACATATAATTTACTCTAGGCTTGCTTGAATTTTCTATTTTCTATTGGGTTGTCTTTTCTTAATTCCTTTCCTTCTTGCCCTGTAAATACACTATGATGGAACCATCAGTCAAAATGCCTGGGGTCAGCCCACATCTCTTTGTTTCCTCTCTGTCTTCACTTCCAGTTCTCATACATGTGAAAAGGACCTACTATTGAGAGGATGTTAATGCTTTAGAAATCTGTGTGAATATCCCTGTGCTGTTTCCCATCTTCTTCCTGTATATATAATAGGCATGTTAATTGCTAAACCTTTAATAGAATGGTATATACCATAACATTGCTTAGCTTTAAAGAAAAAAAAATAAAATCTTGCCTGTTTAATTTCCTATGTGGAACATGATTGGAATATTGCAAATGGCTCTCCTTGTGTATACTTATTTATAGTTTGTTTTTAATATTGAATTGAGTGCTTTTTGATGACAGGATACTGATATTTTCTTTGGGATCTCTACCATGAACTTTAATCATCCATTTTCAGGCACTGTGTTATGTATACTACACTGACATGTTTTACTTTATTCATCCCAGTGATAACTGTGATGAGAATTCTATTGATCTGACAATGTATAGGAAACAATGAAAGAACAGTGTGAAGTGACTAAGAGGCTGATCCCATTGTCTCAACTCACTAAAACAAAAACTAAACTTCTAAAACTTCTAAACTAAAACTTCTCCACATGAGAAGTGGTAGCTCTTCTCAGAATGCTCCAGGATAAATTGGGGCATCCACTTCCTAGCACAGGTGAGGGGGGAAAATCAGTGAGGGGGACCAGGACAGAGAACAACATTTGGGATGTGAATAAATAAAATAATTATTTTTTTAAATAAAAGAGTTAAACTTTAGGGGTTCAGGTGTCTCCGAATTGCTTGTACCTAAAACAGCATCATTTGGTCTCCTTAGTCACTTGCATGCATGTGGTGAAATTGCAGACATGTAAGAACATACACACATTCAAAAATAAAAACAACAAATTTTAAATCAGGGCTACCATTCGACTACTTTTTCTTTTTCTTTTTTTTGGTTTTTCGAGACAGGGTTTCTCTGTGTAGCCCTGGCTGTCCTGGAACTCTGTAGACCAGGCTGGCCTCGAACTCAGAAATCCACCTGCCCCTGCCTCCCAAGTGCTGGGATTAAAGGCGTGCGCCACCACTGCCCGGCTCGACTACTTTTTCAAACCCCAGAATCAGAATGTTCATTAAGGAGATATCTGCTTTAGAAAACCACTCCTTCAAATGATTCTATTTTCTACTTACTGAAACAAAATGAACAAAAGCAATATTAAAAATTTTAATAACAATTACATCTATTAAGCATGCAGTTCACACAGTCTATCAGCATCATCCATTTGTCCAGTTTATGTTTTTCAATATTTGAAATTAACATGTGCATAAGTGGATGATCAAACTGGAATTCTTCTATGTAGTACTGATTACCGATGTTTTAAGATATTATTCCTTTTAAAAATAAGTCCAATCTTAAACAGTGACATGAATAAAATTGAAATGAAAACACCCATGTCCAAAACTGCCTTATTTTTGGTTCATATAAGGTATATTATCTTTCAGTGAGAGCAGAAAAAATATCTCAGACTCATAGTATTCACCTGACATTTACCTAAATTCCTTGCTTCTCTCTCATGCATGAGAAATGTATTTCTCTACCTTGATTTCTTCTGAATTCTTGGAAAATGCCAAAAAAAATCTAACCTGTAATAAACAGTAAATACAAACTTCTTGTGAACAATATCTGTTTTAAGAGCACATTTGCTTGGTAGAATATACATTTGTGATTATTTAATTCTTCAGAAAATCCTAAGCTTTCTTTTGGTAGTGCTGTAATTGATGATTATTATTTTATATATTTACATTTCAAATGTTGCCCCCCTTCCTGGTTCTCCTTCCATGAGCCCTCTATCTGATTCCTCTTCCTCTACACCTTTAAGAAGATGCTCCCCACCCACCTACGCACTCACCCTTACCTCACCTTTCTAGCACCCTTCTCTGGGGCATCAAGCCTTCACAGGACCATGCACATTCCTTCCTGCTGAGGCCAGGCAAGGCAGTCCTCTGCTACATATGTACCAGGGGCCACAGATCAGTCCATGCATGCTCTTTGGTTGGTGGCTTAGTCCCTGGGAGCTCTGAGAGGTCTGGTTAGTTGATACTGTTGTTCTTCCTATGTGGTTGCAATCCCCTTCAGGTCCTACAGTCCTTCCCCTAACTACTCCACATAGGGTTCCTGGTCTCAGTCCAATGGTTGGCTGTATGTTTCTGGATCTGCCCTAGTCATAGACTGGCAGAGTCTTCTGAGAAAACAGTCATACCAGGTTCCTGTCTGCAAGCAAATTTTGACATCTGCAATAATGTTGGGGCTTAGTGTCTGCATATGGGATGGATCCCAAGGTGGGGCAGTCTCTGGGTGGCCTTTCTTTCAGTCTCTGCTCCATTTTTTTTCCTGTCCTTGCATTTCCTTTAAATAGAAACCATTCTGGGGTTAAAATTTTTGAGATGAGTGTGTAGCCCCATCCCTCAGCTGGGGGCCATGTCTATTTTCTGAAGGTGGTCTCTTCAGGTTTTCTAACCCTGCTATTGGGCATTTTGGCTAATGTCATCCTCATTGGGTCCTGGGACCATCCCACATCCCTGGTCTCTGGGACTTTCTAGTGGTCCAATCCTTCCTTCCCCAACCCACACTGCTTCATATTTCTATTCATTCTCATGACCCTCTGGGTTTCTCTACAGTCTCCCCACCCATACCTGATCCTACCCCCCTTTTATTCTTCCCCTCCCCTCTCTCATCCAGGTTACTCCATCCCTTTGCCTTCTGTGATTATTCAGTTTCCCCTTCTAAATGGGATTGAAGCATCCACACTTGGGTCTTCCTTCTTAATAAGTTTCATATGGTCGGTGAGTTGTATCATGGGTATCTGACCTTCTTGGCTAATATCCACTAATCAGTAAGTACATAATATGTATGTCTTTTTGAGTCTGGGTTACCTCACTGAGGATATTTTCTAGTTCCATGCATTTGCCTGTAAATTTCATGATGTCCTCATTTTTGATAACTGAATAGCATTCCATTGTTTAAATATACCACATTTTCTGTATTTAGTCTTCAGTTAAGGGGCAGAAAATTGATCCATGTTGATATCCCTGTACAAAGCTCAACTCCAAGTGGATCAAGGGCCTCCACATAAAACCTGATACACTGGATCCAATAGAAGAGTAAGTGGAAAATAGCCTAGAACACCTTGACATGGGAAATTTTCCTGAATAGAGCATCAATGGTTCAGGCTTAAAGGTCAACAACTGACAAATGGGACCTCATGAAACTGCAAAGCTTCTGTTAGGCAAATAACACTTCAATAGAACAAAATAGCAACCTACAGATTAGGAAGAGATTTTTACAAACCCTATATCCCTATACCAATCAGAATGCCTAAGATCAAAAACTCAGGACAGAGAAGATGATGGCAGGGATGTGAAGAAAGAAAAGTACTTCTCCATTATGGCTAGGGTTGCAGACTGGTACAACCCCTCTAGAAATTTACCTGGTGGTTCCTCAGAAAACTGGAAATAGTTCTTCCTGAAGATCCAGCTATACCGCTCCTGGGCATATACCCAAAGATGCCCCATCATATCACAAGAACATGTATTACATTATGTTCATAGCACCCTCTTTTAATAGCCAGAAGCTGGAAGCAATCCATATGTCCCTCAACCAAAGAATGGATTTGGATTATGTGGTACAATTTTTTTAGTCATCTACATATTATTATAAAATATCCATTTCAACTGTGTAGCTGTTAAAATTATAGGAGCCATGTTAATAACTGGAGAAGCTAAAGAGATGGAAATTGTCCATTGTTCTGCTGTTTCTAGCCTTAGTTCTTAGTAGATCACTAGTTTCATAGTGGAGCAGTATGATTTAGAATACATACCAGGGTCTAAGAGTTACAGCATATAGGTTTGTATAGGGACCCTGAATGATGTTAACTTACATGAAATCACCCATCATCACATTTCTCAGAATGTGTACAATGTTTGACTACAAAACGTGTTTCTTAAAGTAGTAAAGTGATTTTGTTTTTGTAAATACTGTGAGAGCAATTTATCACGAAAGAAACCTTTCACTTGCTCCTTGTAAATTGACATAACTTCTTACAAAGCAGCTTGTAAATGTATGGAATAAGTACTGAAATGTTTAAATTTTCATAAATATTACTTCTGAAAATTCAACTTGATGATGTAAAACACTGTTTGAACAATTCAATATATTTTAACTATAGAATTATTCATGATGTAAAATCACCGAAAACTAAATAGAAAGTTCTAAATACACACTAAACAAACCATTCTTAGTTTAAATGTACTCTCAAATCTGTAAGAATGCTGCCGTTTTACATGTATTCATAGTAGAAAGAAAGAGCAACAGGCAGTACATATTTCAACATGAGCTGCCTTTCTCGTGAATCTGTGGGTTCTTATATTATCTTCACTTCTACTTATTTTTCTGCATGATTCCAGTTTTCAACTCTACCATTTATTCATTTTAAATTCATAATATAACACCTGCACTAAAATGAAAGTTTAGTGCATAAGGAGTTGCTAGTGTATACTGTTTCTGTTCCCAAAGAGACTTTACATTCTATTGTCTGTATATGACTTTAGTGTTCTAGTGAACAGGCTAGCTTGATTTGATATATTCATATAAATTGAAATATTAATGGGAGAATTTGTATTGATGAAGCAAAAGGTTATGTTACCAAAGACATTGAAACAATGCCAACAACTCCAAGTCATCTATTTCATAAATCTATCAATGTCACAAGCACCTTGAAGCTGTCTTTGGAAGCCTGAGAAGGAACATCTATTCACAAAATTTCTGGCATCAAAAGCCCTATTTGCATTGAAAATATAAATTGTGCCTACTATATTTATGTAAGATAGAAATGTGGTAGATATGGTAGGTAGGTAGATAGATAGATAGATAGATAGATAGATAGATAGATAGATAGATAGATAGGTAGGTAGGTAGGTAGATAGATAGATAGATAGATAAATAGATACATAGACTAATAGAGAAACAGACAGACAGACAAATAGAAACATATGATAGAATGGAAACAAACCAAGCTAATTTTCATATTTTCACTGTTTTTAAATAAACATTTAATTATGCATGGCTACATATGCATATCTTTATCTCATATTGCACTTATATTTGATAGATAAGCATAGACATTTAAATCTAATTTTATTTTACACTAAAATATGTGTGTATGGGTTTTGTTTTTCTGTATGCATATATGTGCAATATACATATGTCTTATGCCTATAGTGGCATGAAGGCTTCAAATCCCTTGGCAGTAGAATCTCAGACCATTTCTGCCACTAGATGGGTGATAAAAATCAAACCCAGGTCCTCTGAAAGATCTGACACTGCTCACTACTGAACTATTTCTTCAGTCTTGGTAAACCTAATTTCAATAATTATGTATTGGTGCTTTATTCCAATTCTCCAGCATAAATAGTGTGACCTGAATATGTGCTGTCATTATTTGTACTAAGTACTTTTTTTTCAAAACAAAGAGACAAGAAGAAAAGTATCATTTATTTCTTTGAAAATCAAAGATATTCCCAGGAGTGGTATAGCCAGATCCTCTGGGAGTGTCATGCCCAGTTTTCTGAGGAACTGCCAGACTGCTTTCCAGAGGGATTGTAATCCCACCAGCAGTGGAGGAGTGTTCCTCTTTCTCCACATCCTCGCCAACAACTGCTGTCTCTTGTGTTTTTGATCTTAGCCATTCTGACTGGTATGAGATGGAATCTCAGGGTTGTTTTGATTTGCATTTCCCTAATGACTAAGGATGATGAACATCTCTTTAGGTGCTTCTCAGCCATTAGATATTTTTCAGGTGAGAACTCTTTGTTTAGCTCTGTACCCCATTTTTTAATAGGGTTACTTGCTTCTCTGGAGTTTAACTTCTTGAGTTCTTTGTATATATTGGATATTAGCCCTCTGTCGAATATAGGGTTGGTAAAGATCATTTCCCAGTTAGTTGGTTGCCGCTTTGTCTTTTTGAAAGTGTCTTTTGCCTTGCAAAAACTTTGTATTTAATGAGGTCCCATTTGTCCATTCTTGATCTTAGAGCATAAGCTATTGGAGTTCTGTTCAGGAAATTCTCCCCTGTGCCCATATGTTCAAGGTTCTTCCCTAGTTTTCTTTCTATTAGTTTCAGTGTGTCTGGTTTTATGTGGAGGTCCTTGATCCACTTGGAATTGAGCTTAGTGCAAGGAGATAAGAATGGGTCAATTTGCATTCTTCTGCATGTTGACCTCCAGTTGAACCAGCACCATTTGTTGAAAAGGCTATCTTTTTTCCACTGGATGGTTTTAGCTCCTTTGTCAAAGATCAAGTGACCATAGGAGTGTGGATTCATTTCTGGGTCTTCAATTCTGTTCCCTTGATCTACATGCCTGTCACTGTACCAATACCATGCGGTTTTTAACACTATTGCTCTGTAGTACAGCTTGAGGTCCGGGATACTGATTCCCACAGAGGTTCTGCTCCACTATGTTCATAGCAGCCTTATTTATAATAGCCAGAAGCTGGAAAGAACCCAGAGGTCCCTCAACAGAGGAATGGATTCAGAAGATGTGGTATATTTACACAATGGATTACTATGCTGCAGTTAAAAACAATGAATTCATGAAATTCCTAGGCAAATGGTCCGAACTTGAAAATATCATCCTTAGTGAGATAACCCAATCAGAAAAGAGCACACATGGTATGCAGTCACTGATAAGGGGATATTAACCCAGAATCTCGGAATACCCTAGACACAATTCGCATATCAATAGATTTCCAATAAGATGGAAGGAGAGACCCCTTGTCCTGGAAAGACTGGATGTAGAGGAATGCCAGGACAGAGAAGCGAGAGGGGGTTGAATGGGGGAACATAGGGAGGGAAGGGGGCTTATGGGACTTTTGGGGAGGGAGGAAATGGGAAATGGGAAATGATTTTGAATGTAAATAGAAAAACTTAGAAAATAAAATTAAAAAAATCAAAGATATTCAGTTTGCTTAAATAATAAGCAGGAGACTCAAACTGAAAAATGATACTACAGGATTAGCAAATATATACCCTGTCACTTCCATCCTAGTAATTAAAAACACACTTGCAATATTTAACTACAATCAACCTTTCCCATAATTTTCTTTCTTAAATAGATAAAAAATTCCAGATCCTTTATATCTTATTTACTATAACAAATACCCAGAATTATCATTACTTCTGAGTTTCTCTGCTTTTCCCATACATCTTTACAATTTGAAGCAAAATATCATATATATGTTCCCCTATTAAAATCCAGTAATCTTTGAAATATTCATGCAAAGGTCAGTGGAATCTTGATTATTGTCTTTCCCACTTATATAGTTGATAATCATATTATGTGAAGAATTTCATGTCATCATATTTTTTCTAATTTATTTCAAAAGGTATCATATGCATCTACCTAACATTTCTTTTCCTCTAAACAATTGTTTATTTTTTTTTGAAAATTTCAGATATGGACATATGTCTTTTGAAAGATCCCCCACAAATATTCCTTCTGAAGATGATATATTAGGCTTTCAAATACATTTGGTTTACTAAGTGTGGCTCTGTGGACATAGTTGTAGGACCATCTCATAGAATATTTGGCCTTTCTTAGATCATATTCTACAAGAAAACTGACTGTACTCTGTGAGCAACCATCAATTTTCAAAAGTTCATATATTTCTCTACCTATATTTTGTCATACTCATAACTCCTCAACTATCTGATCAAATAATATTCGATGATACCCAAGTCTGTGTCCTTGCCTCCTATTTATAAGGCATTGAAATTTGAAAATGGGTCATTTGTAGCATATATTCTACTATTTGAACATTTGTATTTGTATATTGATTGACAGCTTGTTAAGAAAAAGCAGATAAAAGGTCTGTGGCTATTGCCTTCATTTGGCATCAAGGAAAATCTTTTCCAACAACCTGCTTAGATTGGAAAGTTCCCTGAGTAATGGAGACCTTTCAGATGCCATCATGCAAATATGCTGCTGTCACACAAGGGCAGAGGCAGGAGAAAAGTGACAAATGTCTCTGATGATGCCTACCTTGAGATTTCTATGAATGAGAAATGATCATCCAAGGTATTCCCCACCCATATTTAAACTCTCTAAAATGACTTGAGATAAGATAAATAGCAGATATTTTACCAGACATAAGTAAAAGTGATGGGATTACAGATTCATAGCAACTTTTTAAGTGCTCTGAATTTTCTTTATGGGCCTCACATGGGCCATTCACATTGTGAGTCTATGTTTCAACCAAGATTTGACAGACCTATATGATATACTTGTGAGAAGAATAGCAGTTAGGCAGAGTTCTGGTCATTCGAATGCATGTGCATTCAGATCCTAACAACTGCTTAAAATTTAGCATTCAGGAGATTACAAGAGGGAGATTTTTAAACTCCTGTAACAATATTTTTAATCAGCACCTTAGATAATGGCATCGGCAAAAAAGTAAAATAATGTTTTATAGGGGATATTTTTGTACTGTGTGTATTATCTATAGAAAATTAATTAATATAACCTAGCATGCTAATGACTGTAAATTTTAAAATTAAAAGTAATTATATTTATAAATGAAATGTAAAGAATCAGGTCTAGCCACTAGTTTGAGAGATGCAAATTATCTCTTGAAGCCTTCATAATCTGAGACCATGATGTTAGAATTAACTATTTAGGGTAATAGTGTCATATTCTCTGCTTTATTCTTGTATTGTGCTATTCCCTTTTGCATTTACGTCATATTCTCTGCTTTATTCTTGTATTGTGCTATTCCCTTTTGCATTTATGACCATTTTAAAGGCATGTTATATTTGTACTTCATGGTGTATGCTCATATAACATGTAATGTAAAGAAGGAAACAAGAAATTAGGATAAAGGATTCAGAAGGGGTAGAAGCTAAAGTGGGGATATGGGGGTAAAGAAAGTGCAGGAAGAGAAATGTTTTATCTAATTGTACAGTATCTGGGCTTGGCTGTGTCTATGTGTGTGTACATGTGCATATTTGTGTGAGTGTGTGTGCATGCCTGGGAGTTTATACATGCCTGTGTGTACACAAAGGTCAGAGAAGGTTGTGTGGTGGCCTCTTCTGTCACTCACAGCCTTTTCCTTAGAGATGGTCTCTCCACAAATATGAACGCTAAGGTTTTTGCCTAGGTTTGCTGGAAACCAACAAGCCCCAGTAATTCTTTTGTCATTGCTGTCCTCTGTTCTGTGGTATAGGCCTGTACAAGACCATATCACACATGGTATGTGGATGCTCAAGGTCTCAAGCACATACAGCAAGTATGCTAATGCTTAGAATTATCTCCCTAGCAATTTAAATTAATTTTTAAAATGTAATTATAAGCATGGTGTTTTGTTGTCCTTGGGGACACATACAGTTGTGTTTAAGAGAGATCATCAACTTTACACAGTAAAAGCAGTATTTAAGAGAAAATTGTACTAAAATTCCAGTACAATATATAAATATTTAGTCATCTAAATGTCTGTGTTAGCTACTCTAGTTAGCATAGTAAATTATTTTAAAGAAATCCTCTCATTAACCTTAAGTCACTGAGGCACAACTCAGCTAGTTTAATTCTCTGTGTTCCGGGCTGTTCTAACATCTTAAATATTTTACTTGCCATTTTAAACATGTTTATAACATGTTTCTTACATCAAGACTTTTATAGTGTGAACTGAGTATGTAGTTCAGGGCATGAAGCCCTAGGTTCATTCCTCAGTCCCTTCAAAATGAGAAATGAAGTGTTTCTACTTGTGTTTTCATTCCTAGACTGGGTTGTTAAAGATGTGCTATTCAACCTAGAGGTACAGCTTTCAATAAACATGTCTATAATTGCCCCAGTGTCTGTGAGATATAGTCATCAGGAACATTAGCTGTGCATACCAAATATTGACAACTTTATTGCTAATAGAGTTTAGAGCTCTGACACTTTGAAGTTTGCTATTTCTAGTCAGAAATTTGAAGCTTTACTTGAGGTAAGTAAATTTTAATAAAATTTGATAGTTTTGTCTACAACATGGCAGAATATTTTACAAATGACAGGAGTCTTAATGGTGTATCTGTGTAGAAATTCATAACCACAGACAAGATTATTCTGTGTCAACTCTCCAGAAGGGAGACACTGAAACATTGAATGTGGCAACATTATATATTGCAAGCATCTCATTAAAATGCCTTTTGTGCTTAAGGAGGAGTGACAACTTGTGGAGTATGCATAGATGCTAGCTGTTGAAAGTTATCAGAAAATATCAGATGCCAAAGAAGCCATGGTTGTATTCTTTTTAATTTTGCTCTATTAAGTAAAATGGTTATACGGAATTCATTGATTTAGTATCTATTCCAAAATAGAATAATAGTGATATCCATCACCTTCTGCAAGTTTTACAATGGCAAGAAATTCCCCATAACATAATTATTCAGTCAAGATGCAATAAATGAACAAAAATTTAGCGAAAAGACACTGGGAAAATGTCTCTCAATTAAACAGGGCAGTTGTAATCAAGAACTTGTGGACACTTTGGTGTCTACCAAAGACTTGCATGGGTTCAAACTAGTCAACAATCTAGTATGGAGAGAATAAGGCACGGGGATGACTACCCTAGCTGAGGAATAACTCACAGTTAATACTACTGGAGGAGGTAGAGTCACTTTCTCTTGGGATATAGTCTCCAGTTGGTTGCAAATGTTATAATGGATGGCCAGTATCTTTGTGAATGCAAGAAACACTAATTAGATAAAGTAGGTTACTAAAAACAGAAAGAAAAGAAAAAATAAGAGGACATGAAGCTGGGAGAATTGCCTTGCACATATGTATGGAATTCTCAAAACATAAAATCAAATGTATTTTTAAAGCAGAACTTTAATGTAATTCTTAATGGATATAAGATTTCTTTAGAAAAGTAAGTATTAATACTTTAAGTATTTCATATGATATAAGTTGATCATACTAACACATTTGCCTCCACCCCAACTCTTCCAAATCCACTCTTCCTTTCATCCCTCACCCAGTTTTGCATTTCTGTTCTAATCCATCAAGGTCAATTTGTGCCACCCAAATATTCATGGATGTTCTATTTTCCACTGGAGTAGGAATACACTCTGAGAGAAACTGGTCTCTTTCTTCTGTAAATTAGCAATTTTGAGGGTTATCGATTTATAGGTGGGGATTCATGCTCATCTTCTCCATGAATGCTAGAATTGTGTCAGACATAAGCTTGCACTGGTCTTGTGTCACTTTATATGTCGAGCTACATGTTCTGTCCACTCCTGTAACACAGTTTTTCTTAAGTCATGTACTGCCTCTAGATTTGATAATTTCTCTGTCCCTTCTTCCATACTGATCCCCTCGCTTTTGGCTAGAGCTTTTGGAGTTGTAGTAAATATAGCCTATCCATTTAGCAATCTCTTATTCTCTATACAAGACCAACTGGAATTTTGTATCAATCACCATCTATTTTTCAGTATGTAATAATACTAAACAATATTTCTATGAAGGGGATGAAATCAATAGATTTCAATTCAATAGTGATATTTTCAACAGTTATTTCATTCTTTACCTTATGTCTATTGTTCTTTATCAGATGTTGCAATCTATGTGGCATACTAAAATATTATGTTTATATTTGTTTGTACAAATACATTGAACTACTTAGTACAAGAGGGTTAACCTTCGATGATATAACAAGAGTCTCAATATAAGGACATTCATATGTTTTCCAGTTCTAATTGTATATAAATCTAATAAGTTCAACTGTAATTTTTCTTACATTCAACATTAAATTCCTCAGAGAATTTCTAATGTAATGAAACAAAATATAAATAAAGATGTATAGTGTCAATCTCACATGATTCCCAGGACTTTCTAATTGCCAAAAGTTTAATATCAAGAACTCTTTATACTTGTGATATTCAAAGCAAACATTTTGGGTTTCCAGGGAAATTTAATGAGCTCTGTCAGTCAATATCCTCTGCTGTGAGTTTAGCTGCTATTGGATGTGATGCTTTGGCCTCAGTATATGTGAGTATATGTGTAGAAGACTGTCACATTTCAATGCACTTCTGACAGATTACATCAAAAGATTTGTGATCGTGAGCCACATGATGAATTTGCACAAAGAAGAAAACTCTGGACCCTCTGTCTATAGTGTAATGTGAAAGGCTGGCTGAATGAAGAATCCTTCAGGCCAGCATGTTATATTAACCTGATTTAAAGTTTAAAATTTAGAATACTATATAATGATGCTAAACATATATAGCTTTTAAAAATATATATCCCAAATTTGAGGTATAAAATCATCAGTCAAAGAAGTCAAAGCCTCTTGAAGTCATCCACAACCCATCTTTCCTATCTCTCTTCTTGATCTCTAAATTTCAAATGATTAGTTGTTTGCCAAGATGATACTATTACTCCTAGTAGGATGGGTAGGATCTCTCTTTTGATACAGACAAATTTCCCAACACTTTCTAATGTTAAAAGAGTACCCCATTACCATCAACTCTGTTCACTGCTTAAAAATAGTTCATATTGATTATGCCCCTATCATTGTGTCAGGTACCACTCATAGCATAGCACTTGTAGTAGCAACAAAATCATTATCTTGAAAGAATGATGCTCCTACAGAAGAAAATGTGTGCACACAAGTAAGAACAGCAAATATGGCAATGCACTGTTATGGAGAAGACTGTCAATGGATGGCAATAGTGATGCTGCAGGATAGCAATAAGGACAATTCACATAGAATTTATAGAACACCACATGTGTATTCCTGTCAATCTAACCATCTAATCAGATTTCAAATATGGCACATGCCATAGGTATGCTTGACATGTTATAAATATTGCCTACCCTCTTCCCCTCTTCTCCTAGTACAGTTAATAACTAAAACATAATTGAATGTCAAACACAATTAAGTATATATTGCTCATTCACTTACATTCTATGCATGTAATGCTTTCTTTCAAGTGTATGTGATGTCCTTCCTCTCTAAATCTCTTGTGATCAACAAAGAATTTGAAGTTCAGGACCAATAAATAAACTTTTATATTTTCCTGCCTTGAGGAAAATTAAGTATTGACATATTCTTTTATAACTATAAGAGGGAAGACCCTAAGAATCAGAATCAGAAATTTAAAAGGATTATGTGAAATTCTTAAAGTTAAGAGGTGACATGTTTCCTCTCAAAAGATATAAGTACAGGTAGGAAATGATTCGGAGAGGATGCACTTCTCAGAGGAGCTGACTTTACTCAGCAAGTAAAGTCAACTAAGGCTGTTGGCCATGCCTTAGTGGACTTTTCAGTGATGCTATTAAAATATATGTATCTGCTCCTGTAACCAATATCTTGCCCATACATGTGTACAATCTCTCACCTGTGATCTTACAATTAATGACTATGTCAGATATGGGTAGAAATATCACACACACACACACACACACACACACACACACACACACATATATCCACAAGTGATGCTGAGCATATATTCTAAGTATGTCTTACATCATATTATTTGGATAGACTTAGTCCAAGACTCTTCCTGTAGAAAGGAATCTACTGTTTTTCTTGCTGTGTTAGTGAGGTCTACATATTGCCACATGGATTGGAGGTTCTAAGTAGTGGGCATCATAAGCATCACACAAGCCATGACAAGAATCTTTGTTCTACAGTGTTTTGCTTTGCTGTGGAGGTTTCCTTTAATAAAAGATCTTTTGGACTTCCTTTCTCTAATCTGTCTCTATGTCCAAATACAGGACGATTGGGGTGCTATGCAGGTTTCTGTTGTGTTTTGGACTATCAATTCCCAGAAATGTTTAACGCCTAATTTGTGTTGGTCAATGATACAGTACTTGTGCAAAGTCTGATGTAAAGCTTGTCAATTAATTATATGTTTATGACCTACAAATTATTATTAATCATTTATATATTTGAAAATAGTATTGACTTTGGCTATTTTAAGCATTCTATCACATTTTCTATATTATAAAAATGTAGGAAAATCTACTTGTAAAATAATATTCTAAAAGGCATTTTTTTTGCCTTTTAGAATCCTCTGATTGTTGTTTTTACCTTTTAAAATTTGACTCAGAATCTTCATTTCTCAATATTTTGTAATGACCTTTGAGGACAATTCATTTGATAATTTAGATGTGTTAATGTCTATCTATTTTTCCAGATTATCATTTGGTCTACATGAAAATCAATCTAAAAAAAGTATGCAAATAATTGAACTATATACTATTATGTTATTAATGCTACCTTCTTCCTCTTTTGAGAACAATGATAAGGAACATACCTGGCTATATTCATTTTGATCAGCTGTGCTATATATTGGCTAAAGATATAAAGCCATAAGATTTTGCCAGCTACAGATGTTTTATCATAACCACTTCTCATGCTAAATTTTATTTTCTTCATTTCTGGAGATTTTAGTGGAAAAATTGCTGAGTATGTTTAACATAGACTAATGAGATATTTGGGACGTAACTAGCACAGGACTAATCAACTTGAATTTCCTCCTGATTTTTCAAAGAGGAATTTGACATCATTTTCTATTATTATAAATATTTGATTTTTCTTCCACTTAGTGACATTAGCATAGGTATATCAGTGTACAATATAACAGTGAAGAACATGAGTGTAAATATGTCAAAGGACCCATTGATTTGTCATTACCCTTAACATAAAATTCAGAGTGGTTAGAGAAATCAAATTCCTCCTGATCTATAGGCATTCTCCCAGATAGATAGTTTTCACAGTAATAGAAGTTCATATTCAGGTTGTTTATAAAGAAAAATCATCAGTGCTACCCACCTATGAATCCTGTGAACTACAGTAATAAGCCACACAGTAATATATATCCAGGGTTGTAATGGTGGCATGAGTGTTATGTGTGTAATATCCACTTTCTGATTTACATGAAGGCCTGTTTTATGGACAAAATTGATGCCTTGTGCAGTAAACTTAGTCAAACATCATCTCTAAAGAACTCATAGGCCCAGGGAAGAACTTAATACACTTAATATGAAAAATGTACACAGTGCCTTCCTGTCTTCTAAAGACATATCTCTATAGCCACAACTTAGTGAAACATTCAGGCATCAACAGAGAAGCTTCTTTGTGAATTAATTAAATGGGGGTTATGACATAGATTAATGACAAATCCAAGTCTTGTGTAACCATCTGTAGAGTGCTTAGCCATAAATAGGTCATCTGTACAACAAACCATCATTCTAAAGCTCAGTTAACACTTTGTAATTACAGGGGCAGAAACAGAGTGGTTTGCACGTGGCAGATACACTATACTCAAGAACTCACATGATCTTCATGATGGCAGCAGTAAAGATTTAGACACAAGGAAGAATTAGTACACAGGAAGCTACATTGATGATCAATGGTTCACTGGTCCATTGTACTTCCTAACAAATAGTGTAAAAGCTCTGAGAATCCACTCCTCCAGGAAAGCAAGGGGAAGGCTGTTATGAAGTGCTTCAGGATCAACAGTATCAATATTTGTAAACTGACAAAAGGATAGCAAGTCATCAGCAATGTTTGCTTAAGACAAAATGATCTCTAAACAGTTAGCTTTGTGATATTTTAGCATGTGCCATTTTCACTTGTCTTATTCCAAGTCCACTGTAGAATAAAATAACCTACAATCTAGTCTGTTAGTCAACGGTTTTCAGAATGTCAGAGAAAGCTTCACATCCTTAAAAAACTTTGTCTACTTAAATCATTGAGAGGTCTACAAAAGTCTGCATTCCCATAGATCATACATGTCTCAAAATGCAGAACATTAATAGATAATTGATGATATGATTATTAAATTGATGATATGGTTATTAAATCTATGAGAAAGAAAAAGGAAAAAGGAGGAAAAATTAACTGGCTCAAAAACCAAACTGAGTAAGCTTTCAACCTGTGCATAATGGGAGTTACAGAGGTAGAAGAGAGAAAAGGGGTCATCAAGGTACTTCAAGAAATATAGGTTATATGTTTTCCAGATGTTCTGAGAAGCACTCTTCTTCCTATGATTGTCAGTGGATTAACATTGGCTTTGCCTTCATCCATTCTAATTTATATTGGAGGCTCTGGCTATGCTGATTGAAATAAGATGGTGAAATGAAATCTGAACTATATTCATGTTAAGAGAGAAGGCCCATCCTCTCTACAATTGAATTAATGCTGAAAGTGGAAATAATAAAGAATTCACACACACATGTGGACACGGACACATACACATATACTCCAATTAATATATAATTGCACTGAGATGGCATGTTGCACCTATGAAACACAAAATAAAAAAAATGTTGATGCGTTAAACCCTCTCCTCTCCTAATACCTCCCTCTTCCTCTCTCTTTCACACACACACACACACACACACACACACACTCAGTGTACAATTTGTACTATGAGAAGAACAAACACTGTCAAATGAACTGAAATATTTGAATAGATGGAATAGTATTCCATTCTATGAATTGGAGGAGATGATGAGCATATTCCTTTAATTTACCTGTAGAGTCAGCATACTTGAAGTTGATCTGTGCACTTAGATACAAACTAAAGTGACATGAGAGTTCAACTGAAAAAATACAAAAATCTTAAGGATATTTATATTTTCCAAAAATGTAAAACTAAATATAATTCCCACTAATAAAGAAGTACATCTTTGCAAGAGAATTAGTTTATAGGCTTGAATTATAGAAATGAAATCAAATAAATGAAGAATTTATGGATATTTAGGTTTAAACAAATGTACAAGATAATTTTTTAAAAATGATATTGGAAAAAGCTAATATTCTCATAGAACATAAATGATACTGAATTTACCACATTCAGAAATACAAATTCAACAGGAAACTGAATATATGTTAACACTGTAGGACATGTCTAAGTAAGATGACAGAATACTAAATCTTTCATGTATTAAATTAAGCAATAGTTTGCTTATGTCAGTTTTTAAAAGCATAAATACATTAAGCAACAAAAGATGAATATTAGATACAATAAAAATGCTTTCTTGTATCAAATCATATAAAAACAAGGAAAGATAAAGTGATGAAAATAGTAAGAAATGACAAAAATATATGTCATGGCTATAGTAATGTGCATAGTATGCATTGTGTATAATAATGTATATAAACATACATTATTTTAGACAAATAATAGCACTTCAAATGGGCAAATAATTGGAAAGATATTTCCCTTGAGATGTCTACAAATTGGTAAAACTCCCAAAATGGTGCTCAGCTTCCTTAATCAAAGAAATGCAAATCAAATCCACAATGAACTACATCACTTTGCATAAACTATGATTGCTCTAATCTAAAAGAATAAGAATAAGTTACTATCCAGAACATATAATGCGCTTGAAAAATGTATACGAATAGAACTAATTTTAAATAACCACAAACTTTCTACCAATTCTATCCTTGCCATTGCCTTCAAAGTTTGCTTTCTTATTTTGTGGTTTCTGAGGTTGTTTTCTATCAACTATGAACTCATAATTAATTAGTAAAAATTTTGTTCAAATGGCATTGATGTTATAGATTAATTAAAACATAACCAACATTCAAATGTGAAGTTAGTCAACTTCTGTGACCAGAGAATGACTCACCACTATTTCATATTTTACATAATTTAAAGTTAGCGACACTTTTTTTGTACTTCATTTGTTAAGTAAAGTTTTAGGTACTAAATTATAATTGTCATGAATGGATTTTTCCTGTTCTACTTCTAATCAGGCTTTTATAAGAAAATAATACTATCAGATTTATAAGTTGACATTTTCTTAAAATAAGAGGGAACAAAAATATAAACATATGATCATAAAGATTCAGAACTACAAATAAATCCATGAACACAAAGTGAACACTATAATCTCACCACAGGAGCAATGACTATTTTAAAGAGAATATCTGTAGTTAATGCTTATAGGAAAGGATGTGAGAAAAGGGGACTCCTTCAATACCTCTAGTGGATATGTAAATTAATAAAACCATCATGGAAAACTATATAGAATTTCTAGAAAATTTCAAAGAACAAACACAGGATTCAGCATTCTGACAACTGTGCCCAATCTAACCTGAACTCTATATACTGACTGATTATCTGTGCTCCCTGTTCATTGCAATAAACAGGCAAAAACTGGAGTTTTGCCATTTGTGAAATTATGAATAGAACTGCATACTAGCATTTGAAGTAAAATAACCCAGACACAAGAAAACAATTGCCATACACTCTTACTCAAATATAAAATCCAAAACACAGATTTCTGTGGAAGCTGAGAGTAACATGGCAGCCATCAAAAGTGGTGGAGAGGGCAATGGGAGAGGACAATGGCAAACTGAGGATGAGCATTAGCTTATAGCTACATAGGAACAATTATTCACTAAATTGCAAGGATTTATTAAACTGTATTTTATTGGCAAAAACAATCTCTTCATACACAGAACTGATTAGTGATAATAATGTATTTTTTAAAAGATAAAAAAAAACCAATAATGTTGTGCTCTCCATAAAAACAAATCAAAAACAAAAACAAAAAAAACTAGTCAACTACCCAGAGCTAGTGATCTTTGAAGAGTAGATACAACTACTACTTTACTAAACTGAGATAGTAATGATCTACATTGCAAGTATTTATTATTATACCCACAGATAAGTCTAGTTGTTACCCTCTTTAAGGGAACTTCGTTTTCCAATATAAGAAGCTTGTTGCAGAAAACTACCAATACAAATGCATTGGAGCCAGGTTCTAATGGATAGAATTACAATACAACATCTGAATGTTATTATATTCAGGGAACATTTTGGAAGAAGGGGAGGGAAGAGTTAAACACCGAGATAATCAGGTAGTTTGCTGTGAGATTGTCTCTAATAATCTTAGGGGTTCTACCTATGAAGATTTAAATATATGGTTACATACACATGAGCTGAACAGACTGAACAATAATACACATGCTGTAGTAGAAGACAAAAGTCCAAGAAGACTCAACTCTAAACAAAGAACCATAGGCAACTAAGCAATACAGAAAACAAGAGAAACAGTTATACCAAGGAAAAAACATTCCAATCTTGTTATCCAATATTGAATGGTCATCTCTGAAATCATGTAAGCAAGTAACAGTATACAGACTGAATCATTTCTATTTATGTATTTAGGAATAAATATGTAGATAAGTAGTTATACACACACACACACACACACACACACCAATCGTTAATTAAATAATAGTCTATGAATTTGAAGACAGCAAATAAAGGAATGTATGGAAGGTTTTGGTGGGAAAAAGAAAGGGGAAATGACTTAATTATATTATGATCTCAAAAGTTAAAGAAGTATGCAGAAGATAAACACACAGCTTGACAAAATAAAGATTTCTAATCTGATTTAAACATTATGAGGCACAGATGTGTTTTAAAACATTATGCTCTACTAATGTATACCAGGTATAAACATCATTTAAAAATCAATTCATGGAAAAGGGTAAAAATATAACATGGCAGATAATATGAAGTCCTAGAGAATATTTGTTCCAGACTAGAAGATTGTTTTTATCTTTTTCCCAAATCTTGACAGAGAGGATTAGGCAATCAGATGATTAGTAAATAGAAAACTTTTTGATTTGGTGGACTTATATATAGTATGTCATATTTAAATAAGCTTATTAAGAAGATCAGCAATTTATATCATTTCCAGGGGAGAAATGGGACAAAGTCAGTGCAAAATGTCATACAAGATATGAAGTCATCAGGTGGCTAATCAAGCAATGTTGTATAAGGAGAACACAGGATATATCACTGGTCCCAGAGTCCAAAAATATATTGGCTGTGGTGTTCATACTCCAGTCTTTTCACTGAAAAAGCCAGTTTCCAGGAATCAAAACTAACTCCTTCACACTTCTGTTCCTAACCCCAGAGCAGTCTTGCAAAGTCTGCTTCTGGGCAAGGAAACAGAACTAGATCCTTTAGTTCTTTTCATCAGACCCTCTGAAAAATCCTTGTATAGGTTTGGTTCTGAACAAGATAGAACATAACTCAAATATGCATACAATTATCCTATAAATGTAAAAACAGTTTAACCTTTTCGGAAAATAGCCTAATTAGCTAAACATTTTCACCTAGAGTTGATAGATGAATAAGCAATTCTCCGAGATATGTACACCTGAGGATAACAAATCACATATGCATGAAAATAATTTAATGAATATTCACAGAGGCATCATAAATTATTGCTCTCAAAATGAAAAGACAAAAATGTTCACCAACTGATGAATGCATGAAACTTGGAGTAGATACCCACACAAAGTGGGAAAGCAGAGGATCTAGAGATTTTTACCACAGTATAAAGAGATGTTGAAATCATCTCCAAATCTCAAACACATCATAAAATTGAATTACTTGTCTAAGACAGTGAAACCAGGAAGACAATATGCATGAAGGGTAGCAATGAGCTGAACTGGATGGGTTACTCGCATGATTGCAGATCGCTAGGGTTTTGCTTTGGTTAGATAATGAAAGTTCTCTAAAATTTTAGTGGTGATGATTAGACACCTCTCTAATTACACTTTTTAAAAGTACATTACATACTTGATAGCAGTTAATATATCATATCCAAAATAGTCTCACAAAAGATTTCATTTAGGCATATAGACAATTTTCTGACTTTTATTTCTCTATACACCCTGGGCAGTAGAACTTTGGAAATACTTTTTAGGATGACTTTATGTGCTATGAGCTGGAATATAATTTTTTAATGTTTAATTCTAGTGATGAAATAAAGAAGAGAGTTATTCTATTAAATGTTATATTCAGCTATAAGTATAGAAAACATACTTCTCTGTACCTACTTCAGAAAGCTGCAAAACCAAACAAATTTCAATGAAACATGCACCTTACCTATACATATGTCATACCAGTACCACAGAGTTTATATAAATGATGGAGAATTCAAATTAGATGAAACATATAAAACCTTTCTTTAAGAAACATTGTGCCAATATCACAAGCCATGATTGGAATGTAAAGGTGATATTAGAGGTCTTGCTTACTATGTAAGAATTCATTCAATGTAATATCAACCTTTGTAAGTGGTGACATCACATGTTGGGTTTCCTAGTTCTATAATTTAGCAGATGGAATTTGATTAGATTAATGCCCCTCATTGAAAAATTAGTGCTTCTAGAGTTGTGCACTGGAACTGTGTTTCTAGGCTTTTTTTTCTTCTCTGTTCATCCTTGAACCATTCACAGGCAGAGAAGCAGGTCCTTCTCCAGATGGATGTAGAATGATTGAGGAGATACTCCACCCTCAACAAATGAAATCTGAGCTCATAGTTTTGGGTAACATTGGTGCTACACATCTATTTTAGTTAAGGTTTCTGTTGCTGTGATAAAACATCATGATCAAAAGCAACTTGGGAAGGAACTGGCTTATTTTAACTTACATATCACAATCACAGTCCTCAAAGGAAGTCAGGGCAGGAATATTGATGCAAGAGCTGAAGCCATAGAGTTGTTCTGCCTACTGTTTTACTGCTCATAGTTTTCCAGACTGCTCTCTTACAACAACCAGAACCACCAGCCCAAGAGTGTGAGTTCAAATAGTGAGCTTATCACTCACACACTTCAGGATCTCTGTCACAATCTTTAAGAGTTCCTATTAAGAAATTTCTGTATGGACTGTTTCCTTTTTGAGAGTTTATGGGAAGGTGTGACTATTGGGAAAGAGTTTGTCACAAAAGCTTTCTAAGACTTTCATTCTCAACCATGAGTCTGCTGTCATCAAAACCACTGCAAAAGAAATTTCCTTGCCCTTTATATTCAGTGGCAGCAGAGATCACATATTTACACATTTTCAGTGGCATCAACTTGATCCTCAGTGGCAGAATAGGCCATGAACATCAACATGGCCTCCTGCATGAGTACAGTCTATGGAGCTTAAAAGAGTATCCAGTGGCAGCATAAACCACAGATATCAACATGGCCTTCAGTGGTAGTATGACATCTACTTGGCCTCTGGAAGGTCAGAACACTGATATCCACATGCCCTGTAGTCACAGAATGGACATTAGATACCATCATTATCCCTTGATGGCAGCATAGGCCATGGACATTACTATGACTAAGTAGAAGCATAGCCATACCATGGACATCCACATGTTTTTGAGTTTATTTTTAAAATATCATAATCTCTTGATACTTTAAATGAAATTAGTGAATCTTATAGATAACAAAATAAGGTTTACTGTAGGTTGGAAGAAATGCTAAGGTTTTCACATGTAAAGTTGTAAGCCAGAATTCTTCATCATGGTACACATACTTTAACTTCTGCCTCTGGTATTTTCTCTATTTTATGTTTCTAATTAGAGAGCCTGAATTCCTGCCATACTCTAAGATTGACCACAGTCTTTACTAGCTACCAAAGCTGGATTGTTCTGAATTCACATTCTTCTATTTCTGTTCCATTTTAGTTCTTTATTTTATGTATTCTGACTTCAGGAGCCATTAAAAAATATATTGAGACTGACTATAGTATAGTACATCATTGGTGTTGAGTAATCCAAAATTATGGATTTATTTGTTCAATTAATTAAAAATCTAACTACAGTCAGGCAAGGGAAGTTGAGAAATTACCAGTCAAGTCAAAGTTTCTTTGATATGAATTAATATCAAGGTCAGTGGTATGGATCAAGTGGTAATGGTACTCTCAGACAAGCCTCACAATCTGAGTTCAGTTCCTGAGATACACATAGTAAATGAGAATGTATACCAACAAGTTGTCCTTTGACTTCAACATGCATGCTATGTTATCCAAGTGTCTTAACACATATAAAACCTAGATGACTGTAAAAAAGGATTATAAGCCAATGAGAAGATATATTTTCTAAGAAAGAAAAAGGACATTCATAAGGTAAGCACTATGTTGAAAGGATAAAAATACAGAATGAAAACACATGTGTGGTGGTTTGAATAGAAATAGTCCCCATAAGCTCATGTGTTTGAATGCTAGCCCATAGAGAATAGTGCTATTAAGAGGAGTGGACTGGTTGAAGTAGTTATGGTCTTTTTAAAGAAATACATCACAATAGAGGCAGGCTACGCTATCTCATATGCTCAAGCTATGTCTAATATGTCATTCTCCTATTGCCCATTACTCAAGAACTGACAGCTTCATCTCCAGCACCATGTCTGCCTATATATAACAATGCTTTCCACCAAGATTATAATAAACTAAACTTATTAATGTAAACAAGTCCCAATCCAATGTTTCCCCTTATAAGTGTTTTTGTAGTTATAGAATTTCTCACAGAAATTTAAACCCTAAGGCAGTATGATTCCAAGATATCCAATAGGCATACACGTGGTTCAACACATACAAGCACACAAGGCATACATACACAAAAAGTAAAATATATACAAATAAAGCAGATTTTTTAAGGACTCAAAATTTATGACAGCATGCAAAATTTGTATAAGCTCTTGCTGGACAAAATCCTATCATAAGCAGATGAGACAGGCATGAAGTTGTAACCTGTGCTGAGGCAACTGATAGGTGCTCAAAGAATAAGATTAACTTTTTATTAAGGGTGTGACCAATGATAGGCTCACAGTGCTCCAATGGAAGGCAACACATCCAAAGTAATGTGAACAGAACAAAATAGGACATGATCGGTTAAAAACAAAAATATCATCCTTAGTGAGATAACCCAATCACAAAAGAACACACATGGTATGCAATCACTGATAAGGGGATATTAACCCAGAATCTCGGAATACCCTAGACACAATTCACATATCAATAGATTTCCAAGAAGATGGAAGGAGAGACCCCTGGTCCTGGAAAGACTAGATGTAGGGGAACGCCAGGACAGAGAAGCGAGAGGGGGTTGAATGGGGAACAGGGTGAGGGAAAAGGGCTTATGAGACTTTCAGGGAGGGAGGAACCGGGAAAGGGGAAATGATTTGGAATGTAAATAAAAAAATATAGAAAATAAAAAAAAGTTAAAAAAAAAAACAAAAAGGAAGAGAAGTAGATACAAATGTGAATGTGCAGAGGAAAGTTGGGGATGGGGTAATATGATCAAAATGCATTGTAAAAAACACACGAAGGACTAATTAAAACAGCAAATAATAAAAGATATTGTTGTAAGGAGTATCAGAGAGAAGATGATCCTGCCTTCCCAGATTGTTGGTTTACGGTACATTTTACAAGCTAGGCCAGAATTTTATCAAGGTATGGTCCTATTTTTACACTGTCTAGAATGGCCCCTTCAATGTAATTACATAAATTTCTATGGATGTTACTAGAATAGATGATGAGCTGAATAGGTGATGAATTGTTCTCATTGTTTGGTCATTAGAAAGTCCTAATGTTTACCTTTCATGTGAGTGTTCTATGAAGATTCTAAATGCACACACAAACACACCAGATCATGAAAATATTTGGGTTCCCTTTACTATATAGTTACTATTTTATAAGTAACAAATTTAAATAGTCTATTTACAGTCCTTTATATGTATTAAGAACAAACTGGATACATTTCAACATTTGTATATCAACATAACAAAATGTTATCTAAGAAATTATATTGGATAAGCCAGACTAGATTAATCTATTACAGCCTTTCATAGGATTCAAACTACTATAATTACCTGGGAGGTTTGTTTTTCTGTTTGATTCTCATGTTTCATATTTCTCTGTTGACTGGGTATCAAGATTAATTCATTTTCATGTATGTATGATTTGTGTATATTTTCATACACATAAATGATTTCTAACAGACATTTAAAGCTGGCACTCATTTTGTTAATGGGGGAAACCATGTTAGCACTTCTCACCAGTGCTTCTTGCTTCCATGTATTTTGTTTTGTTTATTCAAGAATAATTTTGCAAATCACAATGGTAAGCTTTCTCCAAGAAAACAACAACTACATTCTGTCCCTCTTTCTTGGTGTGTGCCTTTAGGGAAGAATTCACTTGGAGTGGTTGGTGGTAAAATACACATTCTGAGGCTTTCCTAATTGAATTCAGTTTGTCTTTGAGACTGTCCATGTAAAGCCTGCTTGCGATGAATCCATTATACAGCTGAGGTGGAACTTTTCATCTTCTTTCTGCTACCTTTTGAGTGCTGGGATAATACATGTTTGCCATTTGTCCTAGTAAATGTTGTTTTTTTTTCTTTACCACATAATTAGAATGTTTTTTAAAAATGAGTCCTTCCTCTTCTTTCCCCTTCTAGCATCTCCATCATTCTCAATCTCTCAGTAATATTTCATCTCCCAGATCTCTCCTTTGAGATCATTCCAGGCAACACTGCCTAAGAAATAACTACAAACCACTCTGGAAAGCTGTCTGGCGGTTCCTCAGAAAACTGGGCATGACACTCCCTGAGGATCCGGCTATATCACTCCTGGGCATATACCCAGAGGCTTCCCCTGCATGCAATAAGGACACATTCTCTACTATGTTCATAGCAGCCTTATTTATAATAGCCAGAAGCTGGAAAGAACCCAGATGTCCCTCAATGGAGGAATGGATTCAGAAGATGTGGTATATTTACACAATGGAATACTACTCTGCAATTAAAAACAATGAATTCACGAAATTCCTAGTCAAATGGTCAGAACTTGAAAATATCATCCTTAGTGAGGTAACCCAATCACAAAAGAACACACATGGTATGCAGTCACTGATAAGGGAATGTTAACCCAGAATCTTGGAATACTCTAGACACAATTCGCATATCAATAGATTTCCAAGAAGATGGAAGGAGAGATCCCTGGTCCTGGAAAGACTGGATGTAGGGTAAAGCCAGGACAGAGAAGCTAGAGGGGGTTGAATGGGGAAAGAGGGAGGGAAGGGGACTTATGGGACTTTCGGGGAGGGAGGAACCGGGAAAGGGGAAATAATTTGGAATGTAAATAAAAAAACTCAGAAAATAAAAAAAAAATAACTACAGATTTTTTTCAAAACCTATCAGTATTTATTTTCAAATTTTCTCAAAGTGATTTAATAGGGCATGAAAACAAATATTTTAATTTGTTAATTTTATACTTCTCTGCCTGTAGCTACTGCTCTGTAAGGTATATAATTTTCTCATGTTCTAAGATCCTGTGCTAACTAACAACAACAAAAATGGGCTGTTTTTCAGAGTACAGTTTGACATCATTGAACAAACTCAGAACATTTTTTTTATTGTTGGTAAATCAATTTCAGATGATACATGTGTCCAAACAGAAGTTTATCGGTGAAAAAAAAGTACTCCATTCAGCAAGCTAATTAAAATTCACACTGGAGGTTAGCTAAAATGATGTGGTTCCTTTAATTCCTTTATTTGAAGAAGCTGTAATCTAAATGGCCCTTCCAATTATGTGACTCAGTTTTAGAAATATGCACATGGATTACATAGACATGCACTAAGTCATTTTACTTTTCCTTGTTTGCCTATCATTAATACTATCAGTGGCACAGTAAATATTTGGGAACCAAGTAGTTCAAATGAAACCTAACAAAAATGAAGCAAAAGGAAGCTTAGAGGGGAAAAGGCAAGGGACTCCAACAGAAACACATTTTTGAATTTTATTTATTCATTTTTATTTTTTATTAGATATTTTCTTTATTTACATTTCAAATGTTTTCGCCTTTCCTGGTTTCCTCCCCGAAAACCCCCGAACCAATTCCCCCTCCCCCTGTTAACCAATCCACCCACTCTCACTTCCCTGTCCTGGCATTACTCTATACTGGGGCATTAGCCTTCTCAGGAACAAGGGACTCTCCTCCCTTTGATGTCCAACAAGGCCATCCTCTGCTACATATGCAGCTGAAGCCATGGGTCCCTTCATGTATACTCTTTGGTTGGTGGTTTAGTCCTTGGGAGCTCTGGGGGGTACTGGTTAGTTCATATTGTTGTTCCTCCTATGGAGCTGCAAACCTCTTCAGCTTCTTGGGTCCTTTCTCTAGCTCCTCCATTGGGGACATGAAACATATTTTTAAAAAGCTGCTAAAGAACAACTCCACCCCAACTACTGGCCTTACACCTGTTCTATGAAAGATGAGTAGTATAATGTACAGAGTATACACCTTAAAGGGACAGTCAAAGAACTGTGGCAAGGCTCCACCCTCATTCTTAAAGGCTGAACAATTCACATATCAATAGATTTCCAAGAAGATGGAAGGAGAGACCCCTGGTCCTGGAAAGACTGGATGTAGGGGAATGCCAGGACTGAGAAGTAAGAGGGGGTTGAATGGGGAACAGAGGGAGGGAAGGGGTCTTATGGGACTTCCGGGGAGGGAGGAACCGGGAAAGGGGAAATCATTTGGAATGTAAATAAAAAAACTTAGAAAAAAAAAAGGCTGAACTCATTCAACAAATGCTTTTCAGAAATTCCAGGAGAGAAATGAGTTGAGGGGAGGACTTCAGCGGTGACGGGTGTGTTGGTGAATAAGTCAAGTCACTCTGTTCTAAGATGGAGTACAAGAGGCTAAGGATTGGTTCTTTCCCTGTCTGGACATCTTTGCTTCCTTCTTCATACCTTGCCTTCCTCCCTCCCTAGATGGTTTGCTTCCCTCCCCACATCTTTCCCATTCACACTAACTCCCTTCTTTTTCCCTACCTGGCTCTCTTTCTTTTCATATGTGCTAGATGATTTCATTTTTTTTGAACTTATGACTTTTATCTTTTGTTTTTTATTTTTTTATTTTCTATATTTTTTATTTCCATTCCCAATGATTTCAAATGTCTCTAGTCATTTGTAGGGTACCAAATTTTACAAGACAAAATTACTGAGACCTTGTTTGTTTGTCTATTTATTTGTTTGAATAGTTGGTTTGATTTTTTTATGCCAGTTGTTAAAATCCTAACTTTCATGCTTTAGTGAACATTGTTTCTTTGATTTAAGCATTTAGAACATTTTTTCCCTTCAGATATCTATTTGGGAATCAAGAAAGAGTCAAAACAGCAATTAAATAATATGCTTTTATATTTTTCTATAGTGATTGTAATCTGTGCATCTTAGTATTAAACTCACAGGTCAGTTTCTCTGCTTTGTGAAAGCTTCTAGGCTACACCCACCAAACAATACAAAATCTATACATTCCCCACTCTTAGAAAACATTCTTAAGTTTCGCTTCATAAAGTAAGCTAAGTAAGAATGTTCAATTCCTATTTCATGCTAACAAGTTGGTATTAAGTTTCCCAACTTTGTGGCCTTAAGTGAAGCCATTGCATTCTATCCCATCTTCTAAGTGCAGAGGAGACCCTTGCCCACCTCAGCTTCCTAAGCAGGAGGAAGCCTGCAGGACAGAAATGGATGTCTGACCTCTTCTCCTACTCCCTACCATTGCTGACATGTATAAGAATTCCACATGTAACCTTCATCTCAGATACCATCTGATCCCTAGAGGCATTAAACTCTTAGCAGAAAAGTTAATCTGAGTTGAAAATGTACCCATGAGATAAAACAAAAATATATTAAAGCAACAAAAATACCTCCCTGAATTTCTCCCTCTTGGGATCATCCATATTTCTTTCATGAACACTCCTGCCTGTGTTCTTTTCTTCTTTTTCTCTTTTCTTCTTTCTTTCTTTCTTTCTTTCTTTCTTTCTTTCTTTCTTTCTTTCTTTCTTTCTTTCTTTCTTTCTTTCCTTCCTTCCTTCCTTCCTTCCTTCCTTCCTTCCTTCCCTTCTTTTGTCTGTCTCTGCCTCCTCCGCCTCTTCCTACTCCTCTTCCTCTTCTTCTTCAAAAAGTTTATGTCTGGGATAACAGGGCCCATCACATGACTCCTGAATGTTAACACAACCTCACTCACCAAAAGCCACTCTAGCTTCCTTGCATATATAATTATTTTCTGAAGACTTCAGTTTTTTTTTATTTGTAAAGATGGCAAAATAGCCTTTGTAATTTTTCTTGTGTTTCAGAAATCTTTATGCACTTGTTGATAAATGTAAACTACAGAAACAATTGTATGTTAGATAAGATTAACAAAAAAAAATGACCACATTTCTAGGTGAGTACATACCATTATAATATTTTACACTGAATAGTATAGAGATGCTTTATATATTAGGAAGTCCAGCCATCAATACAGAATGAAAAAAATGTTTTAGTACCAAGTGTACAGTTTAATGACAAACATAGAATAATGTGTATGTGTATGTGTATATGTGTATGTGTGTGCCTATGCTTATGTATATACCTGTGTTCATTCCTGTGGGTGTTTGTATTTGTATGCATGTATAAAGTGCAGAGAGTGATATTGGGTGTGGTCCTTTAATTGAAGTAATATAATTAGGTAAAATTTGAATATCATTGATTCACAATCATTTGCAAACACAACTCAGGGAGGAAAAGGGTTTATTAAACTTATACTTCCTCATCATCGTGCATCATTGAAGAAAGTTGATAAAGGAACTCAAATGGAGCTGGAACCTAAAGGTCAGAACTGATCAAGATACCACCAGAGTGAGGCTGCTTATTGGTTTTCTTAGAATTCTTTTTCATAGAATCAGGACCAACAGACCATGGGTAGCCCCATCATAAGTGGGCTGGACCTTCCAACCTAAAATGCACTACAGAATTGTCTATAGACTGATCTTATGGAAGCATTTTATTAATTGTTCCTTTTTCTAACATGACTTTTGCATGTGTAAAGTTGATATAAGCTAGCCAGCACATGTGTGATGAAGTGTATGAAGATAACATCAGGGGAAAATCTCACTTTTCCAAGTTTTAAAACTAAGGATTTGAAAAATTTGAAAGAGACATTGCAGAGTATCCGGAATTTAGAGAACTGTTATTTGGTTTTAGCCACTCAAATGTAACACTTTTGAAACATGTTGACAATTCTTTTGATATATTTTGGTGGCTCTACTAATATTGAATGACCTAATATAGGAGCTCTAGTCTGTCCTTTTCTCTTTCATTTCTGACCAACACTAAGGTAGGGCTAATCCAAGGTAACATTATGATAAAGAAAAGGGAATTTGTTACCTATATCTATTTCTTGTTTTTCATTATAGCTTTTATTTATGCACCAGATTTCTGACCAACTATCACTATTCACACATTTCCTAATTAACTTAGTACCAAACTTCTGCAAGTCAGGAAGCTACAGCAGAGAGTGAGGTTCAGAAAGCCTCCTTCAAAACCTTCGGAAATTATCATATAAAAAACACAAGGTGGCAAAGAGGAAAGCAGAGCATTCTGACTGTAACTTTATTGATTTACTGCTGAAATAGCTGAATGCCTCTAAGCACATTCTCAGCTCATCATACTAAAACACATACCTTTGAGCAGAATATTAAGATGCGACTGCAACATGAGATGGGTGGAGTTGTATGTGGAACTACTTGGAACATCATATATGAGAATTATATCCTATAGAAATGAGTCAAAATTTTACTTTATGCAATGCATAGACAATAGCTCACTAACATAAAAGTCCCAATACTTTGCATAGCAAGAGCAACTGAGCTGAGAAGCTTCTAATTCTGCTTCCAGTTTATATTCTCCTTTGCAAGTATGTCTTTCTTAATATTGTTTTCATTTTGCTTGCTGCATTCTATTGTCTCTGTTAAATTGATCAGGATACATCAATCTAGGAAATCCCAGGTTCACACTGTACTCTAACTCTTAGTGATAGCATTGGTACATTTCCCAAATCTATAGTCCTCATATTCGTGGTGACCATGTGCGAGTCTTTGCATTTTCCTTTTTCACTCTGTACCAAGAGAAATATGATCATAAATTCTTTTATTCTCCTTTCACTTTTTTCTATTAGTTTTCTGAAATATCTTCAAACTTAATTATATTATCATTACTTAGTCAATTATTCTAGTAAGCGACAGCCAAGCAGCCTCAGCAGGGTATTCTATTTTAACATAAGAAGAACAAACTAGGAAGATACCAGGCTACATTGATTTCATTACCCACCTTTTTGTGGGCAATATCAGCTATCCATTAAATATCTACCAACTAACCAATTACCTTATTTGTTTAGAGATATATTGAGTATGGATATCAGAATAAACTGTGTAATACTATAACTCTTGTGATGATCAATAATGGCTGATTAAAAATATTATAAGATTTATAACATCTATAATGATGGAAGAGGTACACTTCTGAGCGCGACTGTGAAAGATTCCCTAGGTTGTATGAATTAAGTCTAGAATATTCACATTACATATAGGTGGTACCATCAATGTTCTGGTAAAATAAAGCAATCAGTGCAAAGCATTCATTATGACCTGCTTCCTGATGATGGATATGCCTGTCTCACTCTTCTGCTGTCAAGAATTCCTAGGCATGGTGGACATTGTGAGATGGAATTAGCCTTTGTGAAGTTTCTTTTGTCATAAACTGTAGTGCATCAGTAAGACAAATAATTAACATAATATTTCCAATGAAATTATGTATTAATCATTGTCTGGCATTAAAACAAGCTAGAAATTACATGCCAGGATATTATATCAATTTTGGTGACCTTTTGATGTGCAAAAAATTAATCAAGGAATGATAATTCCTTGATTATCATTGGAATCATGTTTTTATTTATTAATGTATAATCAAAGAGGGAAATGCAAGATGAAAAAATTGACACTAAGTTCTAATATATCACTTTGGTGGTGATACAGGATAAAGACATCTAACTGTCTCGCTCTTATTTCTCCGCAGTAAAATAATGCTAAATGCAAATCACAGTGTTAAGTCACCACACAACTGGAAAACAATCAGTGTTTTCTTAGAGAGATACTTGGCATGCAGACGAAGGGAATGCACAGAAGAACAATGGTTGGGGAGCCAAGAACAGATGTGCAAAAATGAGATGGAGCCTTTTGGGTCTCTGAGGCTTGAGGCACAGTCCCATCTGTCAGACTCCTCACTTGGCTCTCCCCAAGGACTCTGCCTCCAGATCTGCAGCCTGTCCTGGTCTTTCAGCTCTGCAACATTCATCACTGTAAACTGCCCACAGCAGGCTGCTGCTGGCATGCTGAGAGGTCTGCTACCACCATGGCCATCCTATGCCCAGGCTGTGACCTCCCTGGACTACATAGGCTTTTTGCTAGTAAATAGAAACCTTGGCAGTTAGAATGAGAGTCCAGCCACTCTAAATAAATTCCTTCCTCATTGCCTATTGAACCTGCAATATAGGACTTGAGCTACCTGGGTGCTGAGCTTAGGACACAGAGAATTTTTCCTTTATGTCATAGAGACATAGATCTTGTTTTTTGTTCCCTTAGTATACTTAACATTAATTGTTACAAAGAAAAACATTTATTCATAAATCTGAATTAAATTACACATATTTACCTCTTAAAACTAATTATTGGTCTCGTCCTTTAATTAAGTAGAAGCAAAATGACCATACCTTTCCTCTCTATATTAAATACATATCTGTAATGGGCTGTCTCTTGTAGAGATGATCCTCCATAGCAGAGACCATAAAAAGATTAAGTTCATGGATGAGGGGATGGTTTAATTGATAAGCATAAATATGAAGAATTGAGTGAAAATCCTCATAAAAGAATCTAGTGTCATGGCAAACATCTGTAACCCCAGGTGCTATGCAGGAGATGGAAAAGCTGATGCTCTGAGTTCACTGATCAGCTAGACATTTGAACCAAAGTGCCTTAACTTAAGGAGGAACAGTGACTGAGGAAGACAGTCAACTCTTGTGGCCTCCACATGCATTCGTAGATAAACATTTACACACACACACACACACACACACACACACACACCTCACACAAACCGAAGCACACTCCATAAAAGCAAGTGGACTGGACTAGACAGGATGATAGATCTGAGGCATGCCCAGTTCTATTGATAACTATAAGTGTACAGCCAAGGGAAAATGTCATTGGATCTCTCTTTTCATTCTTAATATCTTTATAGTAGAATTCTCCACATTTATTCCACTTTTTGTGAGTATTATGGTACAAAGAGTAAGCACAAATAATCCCTAGCAAGGTGATCAATACTTCTTACTTCTCTCACTGCAATCTGATGCCACATTCCAATGGGGATAAGATCTGAAAAACGTTGCATGATAATGGTGACTCTCTCCTGTCCAATAACCAGCTCTGTTTAAACATTTGAACATTGCCAAACTTCATGTTCATTGCAAAAAAAAAAAAAAGAAAGAAAGAAAGAAAGAAAAAGAAAAAAGAAAAAAGAAAAGACAATAATTAGTAGTTATTTTCCCTATTTTTATAAAAGCCTAGAAGCCACAATAGGATAAATACTACAATTTGTAAGGTCACTTGTCAAAACTCTGAGTGAAGCTCTCTCCTTGCCACTCAGATATATCCACATAGCTAAAGTCTACTCACAGCATGATTTCTTTTCTTCTACTGTATTTTTAAACATATGATTTATTTTTAATTTTGGCTATGTCTCTTGGATAAAAAAATAAAGAGAATTTTAAAAATTTTTCTGTGTAAGAACTATTTCTTAAATATTAGAATATAGAAAAGCTGGATGCTTTGTGGCATGCAGTCAGTTCAAGAGTGAACATTCATTATCCAAAGGTGAAGGAATAAGTGGCCTGGTGACTTCCTCACCACAGGCTAAGCAATAATGAAACACTATAATTAACAAAGAATCTGCCTTTTTAATGAAACAAACCCTGTGCTTTTAAAACATATATTTTCATTATGCTTTCCATAACCTTTTTCTTGACACATGCACAAATTTTTATAACATAACACTTTGCTTTCTGCACACTCTGATTTTCATTCGTATCAAAAGAATTTGATGCTTTATTGAAAGGGTAATGGAGATGCCTATTTGTGCCAGGATAAAGTACATATTTCCCTTATCCTGAAAATTTGGTAAATGTAAACTAAAAATTCCACCTGTAATTGAAGCAGATCTAAACATTTTAAAATGTGTAGTTTCTGTAAATATTAAGACATTTTAAATATGAAATTTTAAGTTTTACTACCAATAATTTATGTTCCAGCATTTTCAATCTCAACAATTTTGTGTCAAATTGTAGTTTTATATAAATACCCCCAGAATAGATTACAGGAAAGAGATCTACGCATTTAGATTTGCAGGGTTCTCCCTCCATGCTGTTACACCAAATCTCCATTGGTTGGTATCTTTTTTTCTGACTAGATTGTCAATCTGTGTGCCAGCCAACATTATTTTGTCTGATAGAAAGATGCTTTGTAGTATACCCTAAGAAGCCTAAGATAGGCGGGAGTTTTGCTGAGTGTCTTCCCTTGGAGCCAATCCAGCTGTCAGGGATCAGTTTATAAACCACATGCACCTGCTAAAGATGTACTTGTTCTAAGAATTTTCTATGTGGAATGAAAAAATTGCACAGAGACAGAGAGAGATGTTTACATCCTGTGCATAACTTTCCCAACCTACAAATCACAAAGAAACCAAAGAATGAGCTTTGAAATTGAGACCCATGTTTGAAACCACATGTCCAGCTTTTCCTCCATAGAAAATACCTATGACTATTTACTTCACTGTAAGATGCGCATCAATACGGACACTGTGTGTTACTCTTCTTGCTGTGCTCAAATTTATTTTGTGTGGTCTAATAGTGTAAAATGGTACTGCATAGAAAAAACTATATACATTTGTTAGTTTAGATGTCAATGGACACTCAATACTTTTTTATAAGTGATTTTATTTTTGAATCATATACAAATGCATATAATATATGCTACATAGATTTCTTTCAATAAATGCTTTCCCTTATACAAGGATTTCATAATATTTCTGGTATTTTAAGCTAAAACTGCTGCCATTATTTCATGGTGTTGAGTCAGAGAGTGAGCAACATATTGCAAAGCTCCCAAAATCTAACTCTAATTAGTACCCAGTACTTTATATCTAATACTCAATAACCCAAATACAATACTCAATACCTTATATCCAATACTAAAAACTCAATACTCAGGCTTCAGTGGTATCATATTTATACTATATTTAAACATGCTCCTATATGTAAATTAATATATCTCTATATCACTGGTAACATAAAACATATTGTAAAATCCTTGCAAATTATATTTTTCAGATAATGAGGATAAGGAAGAAAGTATATACATGTTCTATACAGATACACTATGTTTTACATTGAAAGGTCAGTTCACAGATGCAGAACTCAAACATAGAGAGGCCAACTCTATATTTGTTTCGCATATATATATGCAAATTAGCCATACAGTCATGTACACCTAAATGTATATGTCTAAATTTTTCTCATACAATTGAATAACTTAACATTTTTTTGAGTTTTCTTTTTTTTATTTTCAAACCTTTTTTTATTTACATTCCAAAAGATTTCCCCTTTCCTGTTTCCTCCCTCCCCGAAAGTCCCATAAGTCCCCTTCCCTCCTTCTGTTTCCCATTCAACCCCCTCTCGCTTCTCTGTCCTGGCATTCCCCTACATCCAGTCTTTCCAGGACCAGGGGTCTCTCCTTCCATTTTCTTGGAAATCTATTGATATGCAAGTTGTGTCTAGTATATTCCAAGATTCTGATTTAATATCCCCTTAAAGTGACTGCATACCATGTGTGCACTTTTGTGATTGGGTTACCTCACTAAGGATGATATTTTCCAGTTCTGATCATTTGCCTAGGAATTTCATGAATTCATTGATTTTAAATGCAGAGTAGTATTCCATTGTGTAAATAAATATACCACATTTTCTGAATCCATTCCTCTGTTGAGGGATATCTGGGTTCTTTCCAGGTTCTGGCTATTATAAATAAGGCTGCTATGAACATAGTGGATCATGTGTCCTTATTGCATGCAGGGGAAGCCTCTGGGTATATGCCCAGGAGTGGTATAGCAGGATCCTCCTGGATTGTCATGCCCAGTTTTCTGAAGAACCGCCAGACTGCTTTCCAGAGTGGTTGTACCAGCCTGCAATCCCACCAGCAGTGGAGGAGTGTTCCTCTTTCTCCGTATCCTCCCCAACAACTGCTGTTTCCTGTGTTTTTGATATTAGCCATTCTGACTGGTGTGAGATGGAATCTCAGGGTTGTTTTGATTTGCATTTCCCTAATGACTAAGGATGATGCACTTCTCTTTAGGTGCTTCTCAGCCATTAGATATTCTTCAGGTGAAAACTCTTTGTTTAGCTCTGTACCCCATTTTTTAATAGGGTTACTTGCTTCTCAGGAGTTTAACTTCTTGAGTTCTTTGTATATATTGGATGTTAGCCCTCTGTCGAATGTAGGGTTGGTAAAGATCATTTCCCAGTTTGTTGGTTGCTGCTTTGTCCTTTTGACAGTGTCATTTGCCTTGCAGAAACTTTGTAATTTTATGAGGTCCCATTTGTCAATTCTTGATCTTAGAGCATAAGCTATTGGAGTTCTATTCAGGAAATTCTCCCCTGTGCCCATATGTTCAAGGTTCTTCCCTAGTTTCCTTTCCATTAGTTTCAGTGTGTCTGGTTTTATGTGGAGGTCCTTGATCCACTTGGAATTGAGCTTAGTGCAAGGAGATAAGAATGGATCAATTTGCATTCTTCTGCATGTTGACCTCCAGTTGAACCAGCACCATTTGTTGAAAAGGCTATCTTTTTTCCACTGGATGATTTTAGCTCCTTTGTCAAAGATCAAGTGACTATAGGAGTGTGGATTCATTTCTGGGTCTTCAATTCTGTTCCATTGATCTACATGTCTTTCACTGTACCAATACCATGCGGTTTTTAACACTATTGCTCTGTAGTACAGCTTGAGGTACGGGATACTGATTCCCTCAGAAGTTCTTTTACCCTTGAGAATAGTTTTAGCTATCCTGTGTTTTCTGGTAGAGCAATTAGACAACAAAAGGAGGTCAAAGGGATAGAAATTGGAAAGGAAGAAATCAAACTATCACTATTTGCAGACGATATGATAGTATACTTAAGCGACCCAAAGAACTCCACCAGAGAACTCCTACAGCTGATAATCAACTTCAGCAAAGTGGCCTGATATAAAATCAACTCAAGCAAGTCAGTAGCCTTCCTATACTCAAAGGATAAGCAGGCTGAGAAAGAAGTAAGAGAAATGATACCCTTCCTGGTAGCCACAAACAATATAAAATATCTTATTGTGACTTAAACCAAACAAGTGAAAGATCTGTATTACTAGAACTTCAAGTCTCTGAAGAAAGAAATTGATGAAGACCTCAGGAGATGGAAAAATCTTCCGTGCTCATGGATTGGCAGGATTAATATAGTTAAAATGACCATCTTGCCAAAAGCAATATACAGATTCAATGCAATCCCCATCAAAATCCCAACACAATTCTTCATATAGTTAGAAAGAGCAATTCAAAAATTCATCTGGAATAACAGAAAACCCAGGATAGCTAAAACTATTCTTTTTTTTTTTTTTTTTTTTTTTGAGACAGGGCTTTTCTGTGTAGCCCTGGCTGTCCTGGACCTCACTTTGTAGACCAGGCTGTCTTCAAACTCAGAAATCCACCTGTCTCTGCCTCCCAAGTACTGGGATTAAAGGCGTGCGCCACCACCACCTGGCTTAAATGAATTTTTTTTAATTTTCATTTTTTTTAATTTTTTTTAACAATTTCTTCTCAAGGATTTTACTTTAGAGAAAATCTATTTCCTCATTTTATTTATTTATTTATTTATTTAAAAATTTTTAATCATTCCACTCATTCACATCTCTTTTCTCATTTTAAACATAACATTTTCTAGGATATTTGTCTCTCCATACTCAGTTTAAGCTAGTTTGAGCTCCTTCTTGTCCAGTTAACTTTCCAGAGAATATTGCACAGATAAATTTAAATGACATAAAGAAGAGAACCATCTAGTGGCAGCATTTACTTCTCTCTGCTTACTTTCCCATATCTTGTGCCACAAGTTCAAACTGCTATGAAGTTCTGCTCAAGCATATGGTACCGAAAGAACATGGATTTAAACTTCAAAACTGTGAGCTAAAAATCTTTACATTGTTTCCCTCAAGTGTTTGATTATGAAGATAAAAATAACAACACAAGGAGATATAGAATTTAGATTACAACTTTTTATTAAGTATTCAGTAATGTCATTTATGGTCATTAAGGTTGTATAGGAAGTATTAATTTTTGGCCTATAGTCCTTATTTGACCAATCTTGAATTCAAATTTGTCAACATTTGATTTTTTCCCTGAAATCAATACTAAGTTTCAGAATCATATTTCATTATACATTCAAGTTAGAAGGAATAGTAAAAATTATGAAACTAATAGTTGTTTTAGACTTGGAAGTGGGGGCTAACATTCTGCCAGCAGTACATAGACTATCAATAAGTTATCATTATCATTTATATGAGCAAGTCACCCTGAAACATTATATTCTCAAGAAGTACCGGGACAGAATAAAACTACCATAATATACACACATGGAAATAGTTAACACCCACCCACTATTACACAGAGCTCCAGAAGCAAGATGAAACTGCAACTTTTTCATAACAAAGTCTAATTACCTCCTCTTGCTACATATTGTCCTTTTGCATTCTAAAATTTGTATAGATATAACTTCAATTCTAATAATATAGACTACTAAAATGATTAACAAAGTAAATTTTCTTGTTATAAAATATTTAAACTCTATCTCAAACTTATTTGTTAATACCACTAATAAACTTGACGGTTTATGACAGTGAGAGCTACAAAGATTGAGGAATATATATCTATTCCTCTTTTTATATTTTTAGCACTAGAACAAATTTATCATATATTATCTTACTAATAAAACAACAAAATTGAATAAAATTGTGCTGTTTCTGTGATCTAGCTAGTATGAATGTGTCTAAATAAATATTTTGCTACAATAAATAATTATTGTTGAAAAGTGATTCAGAGGAAGAAACATTTTTATGTAAAACTGCCTCTCATAAGCTTTCCTTCCTGGGGAGTTTCTTGGATGTGTTTATTGACCAGAAGAACAACTAATAGATAACTCATCCTTATAGTGTTTCTGTTGTCACGGTAATAGTGCTGTGGCTTCTTTCCCAAGGAACCTTTCTGTTCTAAAAGCAATAATGAGTAATATCCTGCAGCCTCCACTCAAAATCAAAGGTGAGAAGCTTGGGTTGCTCTCCTAATAGACAGTGGGAGTATAGAATCATGATATCACACCAAAGCATACCTCCCTGGTACACCCTCCTGCTTATTCTTCAAAAATAACCTTCTGTCATTTCTGTAACTTACTGTTTATTTTATTCCACTTCATCACATATTAAATGAGTTAATAAACTGCAAGGATTTTAATTGAGGTGCAAAAATATGAGTTTACCTTTAACAATAATAAATTTTCTGTGTGGATTAACTTTTAACTCCATATATCAGATACGTACATAAAATGCATAAAAGAGTCACTTATAGACCTAAAGCACCTTAATGAAACCACTGCAAACATTACAAAAGAAGCAAATTTTCCTCTTCAAATGTCCCTGTCATGCACTGCCCTACATAAATATATATTGTTCATGCTTTATTATAGTTATGTTTGTGATGAGTTCATGCTTGTGACCACACCAGCAGATTTGCAATTGTCTCTATAATGATGGAAGGCAGTAAGCATCTGGACTTCTATCACTGAGGAGAAACTCAGTTGTAGGTTGAATAGTAGATATTAGATGTGATGACTAGACTATTCAGTGGTATAGGGAAACTTAAAAATGTTTAGCCCAATTAACCTGTCTTTCTGTGTGTTGGGCTAATACCTAGATCTCATGACAAATCCTGTTACTAAAGGGAGAAAGAATCAAAGAGGCTCAGCTCAGAGGATATTTGTCTCTTGTAGGCAAAAATGTCAAGCCAGCTAAAAACTTAATTAGAGCTGAAGGCTATTGATCACCGTCCTCTGCTGACTGTTAATCTGTAGTCTCAATATCCCTTTCTGCTTAATTCGTCTTTTTCTATCTCTTAGCATGTTTCTCCCTACTTTGTTTTTCACTCTTCTCTTGGATCTCTCCCTAATTCTATACTCATGCTTGGGAAGATCTGATAGAGTTTGCTAGTGACATAATAATGAAGAAATTACTAGAATTTAGGAAAAATTTCTAAATTCTGTGAAGAACTCCCTTAAACTTGTTCACACATCCAGTGGTTTTCTAACAAGACATGTTTGTAGAAGACCATCTTTTATGCCATTCACTCATCTCAATAATAAGATACGTAGGAGAGAGCTGTTGCTTTTGTGAGGACTATAAGCATATTCTTGGCACTCAGGATCCATTCTGTCAAACTTCGAAACTCTTTGTCTCACTTAATTAGAATATTGATCACCCATCTAAGTATTATTATCTCTATTCTAAAACTAAAAATTAAAGATGGAATATATGAGCACTCAGAAATTGTCTAAATGATTCTTTTAATTTTAAGTTAATTCAGCATGAAAAAAAATTTAATAAGCCATGCAGAAAGAATGAATTGTGTTTATGTGATTTTTGTGGAAAGACCAGAGTAATCTTAAATACCCAGCCCTGACATTCAAATATAAAATACACTAAGATATATAGTAAATTACTCATAGAGCTCAGTGAAATAATCATTTTATAACTACATTTATAATTAAATAAATTATACTTAAACTTATAAAGATAACTCCTACACAATCTCATTTATTATAAAAACAAACATAAGAATATATTACTCTTATGTGATTTATTAAATAGAAGCCTTAATAATCTTTTAGCAAGCATACAATTTTCTTTCACAAAAATGTAAATGGGACTAATTCACTGTTATAAAATAGAAGTTATATATTTGAATAACATATTCACAAAGTAAACTTAAATTTTCAATCATGATACATTTTAAATGGTTTAATTTTTGCTTAAATTCAATGTGATCTTATGCTCTTCAAGTTGAGGTCCTCAGTCTAAGTACATTTCCCTAATTTTATATGACCATATAATGCTCCATTTTAAACTAAAACTTGCATTTTCCAATTTCTGAATTGAAAATAATTGATTATAGCAAATGCAATTCTAAACTCTAAGTAAATGTTTGATTAGGATCATAGTCAAGACATCATATCATTCAGTGACAAAATATCTCTTGTGGTGTCATTAGTTCATTTTTACATGGATTTAGTTTATTGTCACCACACAACTCTGGATGTGTGAATGAATGGGTTTTCAGAAATTCTTCATGAAGGAGGAAGAAGGGCTACCCTCGGTATGAATGCTTCTCCACAGGATAAGACACTTGACCTCATACAAAGTTGGAAGTGATTTGTGTGTGTCCACGTTCATCTCATTTCTCACTGTGAAAGTGATGTGTCCAGCTCCCACATATACAACACACTTTTCTCAGGATGACAGGCTGTATCCTTAATGACTGAGTATAAACAACCCCTTTTCTCTTTAAGTTGTATTTGCTAGGTATTTCATCATCTTTATGTGCAGAGAAATGATGTAACCTCATGCTTCAACAATTTCAGGGAAATGAATAGTTCATGCATGATGAGAGTACAGCAAAGTTTATATTGGCAATATTGCTAAATAATGAAGAGTATGTGAGGATCCTGATAATCTTCTTTTTCATATTTGCTAAGGTCCATAGAATGCTTCTGACATTGATTCACACATTGTTTACTGTTCTACCCCCTGATCACTTTAGCAAATAACAATAATAATTATTATTGTAACTGATGAAACTATTTAGAGGTGGTGCTTCATAGGAAATACTCAAATATTTTTTAAAATTAAAAAGTATCATCTCAAAACATATTAAATCTTTATAGTTAGTCTTATCTAGAGTTTAAAATACCCAATACAACTGAATTTGTTTTGTTTAAAAGTACTACTTTTATTCTAGGTAGACATTTTATATATATTAGCAGTCATTTTAAAGTAAAGAACAAATATTTCTTGATCCACAAACTTACTCTTAACAAATATCTACACTTTCCCAAAATGAAAAAGAATAATGATAATAATTATAGTCATACAAAAAGTGAAAAATTGAATGCAATCTGCTTTCTATTGAGAACATAAATACTAGGAATTGGGTAGGCTTCTTTTATTTTCCATAGCAGCTATGAAGTATCTTTAAAAATGGTAAGCCTGGCCAAAAAAATATGTAATTTTTCTTTTGTTGAAATTTTGGATATGAAACAGAATTGCTGACGAGTGTAAACTGTTGCAAGGTTCCTTTTTGTGTATTTTAATGAGTTGGCAATAGACACTAAAATCTGAGTCTAAATTAATTCTTGTGACTAAAGACAAAAAAAAAAAAAAAACAAACCCTGCTTTTTATGAAGCAAGGGAGGAGTAAACTAACAGTGGAGTTAAATTTTCTCCTATTGGAAATCGGCCACTATGTCCAGATAAGCATCTTTTTGTTTTTGTTTTTGTTTTTATTTTCTAAGTTTTTTTTAATTTACATTCCAAATTATTTCCCCTTTCCCGTTTCCTCCCTCCCCGAAAGTCCCATAAGCCCCCTTCCCTCCCTCTTTTCTCCATTCAACCCCCTCTCGTTTCTCTGTCCTGGCGTTCCCCTACATCCAGTCTTTCCAGGACCAGGGGTCTCTCCTTCCAACTTCTTAGAAATCTATTGATATGCGAATTGTGTCTAGGGTATTCCTAGATTCTGGGTTAATATCCCCTTATCAGTGACTGCATACCATGTGTGTTCTTTTGTGATTGGGTTACCTCACTAAGGATGATATTTTCAAGTTCTGACCATTTGCCTAGGAATTTCGTGAATTCATTGTTTTTAATTGCAGAGTAGTATTCCATTGTGTAGATATAGCATCTTTAAGACAGACAACTAGTAGGAATGTCTTTTCGACAGTTTTCCCTGGGTTTTTGCTAAATTACCATGTACACAAAAACTGCACTGCTCTCAATACTGGCTATGTGACATCTTATTTGAGTATCATTTTGAGTGAGCTTATCCTTAAGATATTTTGATTTTCTCAAACTTAAAACACAAATTAGACTGAAATATATATGCTTTAACTTGTCTAGGAGTTCTTTTACTTTAAAGTTAGCTGCCAATCTTCACTAACATCATTAGCTCTAAGCCCCTGGCCAAAAACATCGAAGTTATTTTCAGGTATTGGGAGGAGTTAAAAAATGATCAAATGCTGTCAGCTGTATACTCTCCATCTCAGGTACATTTATTTTTCTCCATCCCTCCTATCACCACTGTGGTATGTGTCTTGTCATTTCCTATTTAGATGATTACAACTGCTTATCAGTGATCTTCCATCTTAGAATATCAGTCTTCCAATCTAGAGTTCATCCTACTCACTGCCAAAAGTATCATGCAAATACTTCTATTTAATCAATATACCTTTCTGTCCAAAACTTCACTATAATTTAACTTTGCCATATAGAGATATAATCTTGTCATGAAGGCTCTATAACCTAAGTTTGCCTTTCAGCAATTCCAAATTAGGTCACCACCATTCATTGAAATGTTACTACTTTTCCTAAGCTGTCCCTAAAATAAAATTTTATGTTGGGTTTTCTTATTCTAAGCTTGAGTTGTGTTTTGGCATTTCCACTTCAATTCACATCCCCTCTCTTTAAATTATAATCAAGAAAGCTTTCATTAACAAAATTCTGTACCTAGTCATTGGTCCACCAGAAATACCTATAATACCTATGGCCAGTTAGCTAAAAGCAGTCGATAAAATACATATAATAAAATATTCATATCTTCAATTGTTTTGTCTATGATGTCATAGAATTCTTTAAACATGTAATTCTGAGTTTACTTATAAGGAAAAATGTATGTATATCTATATACATTATATATTTTATGAATATTTATTACTAATTAATATTAATATTTAGTATTAATATTTATTAACAGGTGTGTGATATGTATGCATCTATTATGTTTGTGAATATGTATTCTTATTTTAGATACAAGAAAACAAAAACCATCAGGCTTAGAGACACAGCCATATATTCCTAATACTATAACGTTTGCAGTTTAGACTCTGAGATGATGTGTATGGAGGTGTCCTGCATTCTTGGTGGCGGCTAAATCCTGGACCCACCATTCTCTGATACAAATATTGATAAAAGAATGTAGCACTGGTTATGTAACACATTTATATCTGACAAATATACCAGCATTATCACTTATCAATATACAAGGGAAAGTGTGTCCTTTATTTTTCAGTTTGATCTTCAGAGAGATTGAAGATGATATCATCTTTCTAGTGTCACCACTGTTAAAGATCAAGCGATATAAAGAAATACAACATCATCTGTCTTACTTGCAAAGTAAATGGAGAAATATCAAAAGGGAGTGATTGTAGCAAAGGAGATAAGGCACCAGTGAATTTTACTCAGTGACCACTTTCTCTCTTCTGCTTCAAATGTTACGCATACACCATTGTCAGGAACTGAAGGAACTGTGGCTGGCTTGAGAGGCTAAGCTGTGGAAGATTCTATGATGAGATTTATACTTTAGTTTTCTGTCATCTCAATACCCTAGACGCGTGAAAAATGTGCACTTGATCTCCCAATGCATAAAATTATGCCCTATCAACTCATTACATACCTAATACTCTGCAAACAGGAATGGATACTCAAGCAATTTGGCTTCATTCTCTTCTATCCTAATGGTAATGACATAAAATCTACTCTTCACTTAAAATAAAATGGTGGGAAATTTTAATATAAAAATAATGTTAATGTACTTGAAGTTCTTGAGCCAGAGTTATACCTGCATATTTTTTCAAATAATGAGCCAATCAAATAAATGAGAATCACAGCTAGGTTGATAAACTTAAAAGAGGAAAAGAAGGTCGAGTAACAGAACCATATTAGGATCCAGTTCAGGGGGAGCCCACAAGATCTGACACTATTACTGATGCTATGGTGTGCTTAAAAACAGGGGCCTATCATGACTCTGAAAGTCCCAAGATGCACCTGAAAGAGTCAGATGCAGATATTTACACCCAATCAATGGACAGAAGCTGCTGACCCCTGGGGTTGAGATAGGGAAAAGCTGGAAGGAGCTAAGGAGGAGGGAGACCCTGTAGGAGGACCAGCACTCTCAATTAACCTGGATCCCCAAGATCTCTCAGACGCTAAACCACCAACCAGGCAGCATATACCAGCTGATAAGAGGTCCACAACACATATATAGCAGAGGACTGCCAGGTCTGGACTCAGTCAGAGAAGATTCACCTAACTCTCAAGAGACTTGGGGAACTAGAGAATGGGGATGTCTGATGGATTTGGGGGGGGGGAGGTCATTCTCTTGGAGATGGGAGGAGGAGGTGTGAGATGTGGAACAGTCTAACGTGGATTGAGAGGGGGATAATGTCTAGACTGTAAAAAAGATTAAAGAATAATTTTTTAAAAAAGAAAATAAATTAATCTTTAAAATAAAAAAAATGTTTAATTTGTGACCAAAATGAAAACAAATATTTTTGTAACAGTTATTTTTAATTGAGGAGAGATGTGAGAAAATATTTGAATTTGCTGGTAGAGAGTCATTACATTTTTAAGTTTAGAGGGAGAGATTACAGCTTTCATACCAATTGTTTTATGTGGGTATTCCAGTATTTGAGTTTTAGCATCTATACTCTGGTTATATAAATATGTGGTTATAATACATTTTAGGTAAACTATGAGCAAAGAAAAAAATTGATTAGAGCTACTGTGGTCCTGGGTCCTAATGCTTATCCAAGGGTAATGCTTTAACTTGAAGGCTGCATGTTATATTTGATTCAGAAATCAGTTATCTACTTAGAAAGCAATTTTCTACAGTAGATAAGGTGTGATTTTTCTTTAAAACCTGGAACATAATAGGTGTAATTATTTGGATGGAGGACATACAAAACGTCACTGTAAATGGTGCATAAATGTGGCCTCATTTGCATTGATTTATGAGGCATACAGAGCGCAGCCCACAATATCCCATGCATTAGGTATAAATATATTGATGTACAACTATGCAGCCATATCTACCCATTGTGGAATAAAATTACCTGAAACACTGTACAGAACAGTGGCCCACGTAAAAATGCATTTACACAATGAAGCTAATGTAGGAATGTTAAATAGAGCTACATAAAATGTTTATAATATTTCTTCAAACCAGGACGCCCATGAGAGCTTTTATTTTCACTACTTTGGAATCATTCTTATCCAGAATAGCAAGTTCATTTTGGATTCTTAAGAAATTCAAAGTAACAAACAGTATCTTCTGGAATTTTCTTTATTTAACCATTTATGTAGGACTCAATATACTATACGAAGTGGTCTCTGGATTTAAATGTTAATGCATGATTGTTTTCTACTTACAAGATATTCATTATTCTATTTTTGTTATTGTTGTTGTTGTTGTTTTTAGATATACAGTTCGAGTTTCTTTAGGTAGCCCTGACTGTCCTGGAACTCACTCTGTAGACAAGACTGGTCTTAAACTCAGAAATCCACCTGCCTCTGCCTTCAGAGACCTGGGATTAAATTTTTGAACCACCACAGCCCATTTTGTATTTGCTCTTTCTTGAGAACAATGAAAATAAGTCTTTTATAAACATTTCTGTTTTCTGTGTGAGTTTGTCTATGCCTCAATGTATTGTGTGTGCACCATAAGCATGAAATTATCCCCAGAGATCAGAAGAGGGTGGTGGGCCCCAAGACCTGAGGTCACAGGGCTTGTGAACCTGGAACAGCAGCAAGCTTTCTTAATTATAGAGCCATTTTGGCAAATAAAATTCAGTTTATACAGAAATCAGCACATACTTTGGTTATTGAAAACACATTACCCATAGGCATCATGTCATGGCCCAGTGGCCACTTCTCTGCCTCTGCTTAGGTAATACTGTATTTCTGCTTCACTGTTCTCATTTATGGTTACAATTTTACAGGGTTGTTAAATTCCTTCTGCTTATTTAGCCAAATCTAGGACAAGAGGTGCATTATCATTTGTCTTCCTTCCTTCCTTCCTTCCTTCCTTCCTTCCTAACTTTTCTTTTTCATTTTCTTTTTTATAGTAGTTATTTGTCCCTTTGGGAACTTTCTTAGCAAAAGGGGTTATTCTTCTTTTGCAATATTAACAAAACAAAACAACACAACTCAAGGCAGGCAAAGCAGAGCAAAGCAATGCAAAACAAACAAATCTAAATATGTGGTTAGTACTTTTCCTCCCAGAGCCAAGCACAACAGATTGACAAACTCCTAGTGATACTTATCAAATTCCACTCAGTCTGATAGTCTTGTGACATTTGCCTGATGCTGTGCGACTGGACTGCATGTTGCTGGCTGGGCTGCATTCTTTTTATTCTTTCTCTACAGTTCCTCTCACGGTTTGTGATGCCAGCCACATTTCTTCTACTTCTTGAACTTTGTGATAATTTTGATATACTTTACTTCTATCTTAAATGTCAAGACCTATTCTTTTTCTTCCTTCCCAGTTTCTCCCTCTGTCTTTGATTAAGACTCCCATCCTTGCCCTTGGGCATTTTTTCTCCTTTGATGATTAATGAACAAAATGATCTATTCCATACATGAGGTTTCCCTTAATTCTCCAACATTTTCTCTCCCAAAATATAAATAGAATGTATGCTAAGTCTATCACTCTACATTTTAATAAACTTATCACATTCAAAAACAGTTTTCCTAGTGTTCTTGAGATATGTTTAATATTTCAATAACAGAATAACTTTATAATCTGATACTGAATACTGAATAATTATATACATATAAACAACACAATAACAGACTTATTAGTATTAATTGTCTCCATTGTGGTACAAAGAATCCATACATTTACTTGAGAATTACTTAAATATGTATTTCCCAAGGAAACTCAATAATTCTGAAGCATGAAGTTAACACTATCAAATATATTCTTATGTATCCTGGCAGGAAATAAGAATCCAAAGCTGTTTAATGTGAGAAAGCATTTTCTCTAAAATTGCCCAAATTATTTCCTGTAGGACTTATTGAATGTAGTATTCTAAGAGATGGATGAACACTCTGGAAAAATGCAGACGGATCAATTGAAATGACAACCACATTTAACTTTATCAGAAATGACCTAAAAACCCATTCACCACAGTCATCTTTTCATCAGCCTGTGTAATAAGCTTGTAATGGGCGAGACAAGCACAACTTAACTAATTACTTAGAGACATTGAAATCAGTCATGTCAGATTCTACCTCATTTTTCCCCTAGTTTCTCTATACCACGTTTTTTTGTTTTATTTTAAGATTTGTTACTCTTATTTTATGTAGATGAGTGTTTTGTCTGCATGTATTTTTGTACACTACATGTGTGCCCAGTATCTGCTGAGACCAGAAGTAGGATTTGAATACCTTAGAACTGACGTTGCAGACATACATGAACCACCATGCAGGGCCTTGGAAGAAAACGCAGGTTCTCTGCAAGAGCATCTGAGCCATATTTTGAACCCTATACTAGTTTTTCTTAAAGACACCATGACAATGAAATAGAATCAACAGATGAAGGAGTACAAGAACAGATAGTAAAACATATTATAAAGTTCAGTACAAAAGTAAGAGTATATGGAGAGTCAGCTTTGTTTGTGTGAGTGTATGTGTCTGTGTATACAATAAGCAAATATAAAGAGATCATGTGCTTGAAAGTGAATGGGTGGGAAATGAAAGAAATTGGAATGGGAAGAGGAGTTGATAATGGTAACTAATATAGTGGTCATATATGGATTTTTCAAAAATTACAAAATAGAAAGTGTACTTAGATTGTTTTGAAATTCCCCTGCTATTGATCATTGTAACACTAATGACCAAAGGGGTTTTCTGTTTGTTTGTTTTGCTTTTAAATAAGAGTTAAATAAACTGCTGACAATTGACAAAAAGTCACAATGCATTCATAAAAATTGCTTTTTAAATTTTTGTTCTTTTATTCAATTATTTTATTTATTTATACCCCAAATGTTGTCCCTGATCCCCTCCCAGAGTTTTTGCCCTCATTTTCCTTCCCCTTTGCCTCTGAAAATGTGCTCACATCTCTTCCCCCCATTTCCCCACATTGGGGTGTCAAGTCTCTATTGGATTAGGGGCATCCTCTCCCAATGAAGCCAGACAATGCAGCAATATGCTACACAGGTGCCTGGGGCCTCATAGCAACCCCGGAATGGGTTGGTGGCTCACTTTCTGGGCCTTCCCAGGGGTCATGGTTAGTTGACACTCTTCAGGATTGTCAACCCCTTCAGGCCCTTCAATCCTTATCCTAACACTTTCCTTGGAGTTCCAGACCTCTGCCAATGCTTGGTTGTGAGTATCTGCATCTGTCTCAGTCAGCTGCTAATAGAGCTTCTCAGAGGACAGCCATTCTAGGCTCCTGTCTGCAAGCACAACATAGGATCAGTAATAGTGTCAAGGATTGGTAACCACCCATGGGATGGATTCCAGGTCGGGATTTTACTGTTCAGCCATTCCTTCAGTCACTTCTTCATTTTTGTCCCTGCATTTCTTTTAGAAAAATAATGTTTTAAAATGAGTGAAGTAATTAATGGTCTTAAAAAACACCTTAAAAATACATTATTCTCTATAAAATCAGCATTTTCAAGGATTGTTGATCATAGGAAATAAATTACTATGAATCTATTAGTTTTCTATTGACAATATGTAAGTAGCATGGTTTATAGAGTAACAGAGTAAGTGTGATTTAAAGACATTTAAAGTGTGTCTTCAGAAATTCATAAAACATATGTAAATGATATGAAATTTACCTTGTGCTTAAAATTACTTATTACTTCAGCAGTGGAATTTCCTACTTTGATTCAAGTGAACATTACTGGAAAATCCATCTACAGAAAGATGGAGAAGGAATCTTGGTTCTGCATGAAAACTTGAGTACATTTACTGTGCTTGTAGACTTTGTAGTGAGTGTTTGCCAGATGCAGAGGCCACAGTTTGTTGACAATGTCAGTACGGTCTTACTCTAAAAACCAACTTAGTACAGTTAAGCTCTGTGGAGGGAAGATGATATGCTAATGAACCAGACACAAAATTATAATGTTTCTAGAGTAGCTAGTCTACTTGATGGTGGTTTGACAAACTATCAGCTATTCTCACATGCAAGCACATGTACACACGTGCACACACACACACACACACACACACACACACACACACACACGCACCACACACACAATGGTATTCTGATTCTGACTAGAGAATAACTTGTGAAACTTGGTTCTCTTTTTTTACCATGTGTGTCCAGGAATCTAAGAATCCAAGGTCCTTAATATGTATGTATATATAATCTGCTAAGTCACCTCACTGTCTGAACCATTGCTTAGATCACGAAAACAACATTCTTGAAACATTGTCACCAGGAAGAAGGTGAGTCTTCTTATGTGGTCTTTTGTTACACTGCCCAATTAGATACCAGATCATAGGAGCAGCCCAGCCATAGGCATCTGGCTCAAATGAGACCAACAAGACAAGTAGAAAACAAGCAGAAAAACTGACACTTTAAACAAACTGTGACCAAACAGCAAGCAAAGTGCTTTCTTCCCCCAACAGGTTCTGAGAGTGCATAGTCCGGGTGTAATAAAAATGCTAATTCATATCTATTCTAACTATACCTTTGAATCTTAATTTCTTAGCTAGTGAACTGTATAAGATGTAAGACAGATAAGCAGTATCAATTCTCAGTGTTTGGACTGTGGAAATATTTTGAAATATCCACATAGTAGAGAGCATTAGCTCGTTATTATGAAAGAGGTCAGAAGGTAGCTTATGTCAAAGAGATGTCTGCTACTTAAGTTTCTCTGGAGAATGAATGAAACACTTGGTATTGAGTAAAAGGAATTGATTCTGACACACATCCATGGAATGCACATAAGAAACACCCTCCTAATAGTTCTCTGCCAAATAGGTCAAGAACTTCACTTTACACTGTCTACTCCAGCAAAGCTCATACTGAATCACTTAAGTAAAATGCTACTAGTTCTGAGGCTACAATGGAGAGAGAATTGATACCCAGCCAATGGACATCCAATGGTTTATGCTTGAACTTGCATACCAATAATTTGGGGCCACACTACAATATGGATGCTTTTTGCTATCATGTCCCTTTTTAGACACTTAAGAAGACAAAATGTAGAACAGCATACAGTTCAGCTATTAACATGGTAGAAGGAGTAGACCAGGTCCTGATTCCCTAAAATTGTTCTCTGAACTCCACTCATACACTGGACACACATGCACCTCCTATATAAATAATGTACAAAAAGAAGGTCTAGAAAACAAATAGCATAATTATTGTATATAAAATGGAAGGAAAAAAACTAATCTATATACGATTTCCTTTTCATATAGAAGGATCTTGAGCCAGAACTCTGAAACTCAAAAGAATCCTTTGGACAAGTCTGAGGGTTTTTATTGGGGTTATTTATATCATTTATCTGAGCTTATCTGTGTTAAGTAGACAATTCACAAAAGAGGGCATGTTAAGTAATTGAGCAGGTATCACACTAAGTCTAGAGGCTGCAAACTCAAAGATTATGGTAAAAAGTAACCCTAAAGCACAGGAGGTAATGGGGTTCAGAAAATGAGACTAACAAAAATCACTGGAATTCAGAACAGTAAGATCAGAAACAAAACACTCAAACTATTTCCTCTTGTCCTTACAGCTAGAAACAATGGCTCCTTAACATTTCTCAGCATTGCAAAATAAGTGCAGAGGTAGGCTGCTCGTTTATTTCTTGAGCAAATAAATAAAATTAATCTAGAGAAACAGAGCACTCGATATTTATTAAATGTGTAATAGATCACTCAAGAATAGATGTTTCATTATTGAAAGTAAATTAAAAAATATAGGAAGTATTGCATGTGTAATTGTAGAAGGAGCAAAAAGAGAAATATAGTAGGAGAGGCATCTCTGAGTTTACACATTTTATTTAAAATTATAACTATAGTATCTATCATCCTAGTAGGTTTCATAGGTTTCCTTTGTTGTTTCTCTCTCTCTCTCTCTCTCCACCCCCTTTCTGTGTGCATGCATGCATGTGTGTGTGTTTGTGTTTGTGTGTGTGTGTGTGTGTGTGTGTGTGAGCACGTGCTGTGCTTTGTGCTTCTTTCCATGAGACAGACCAAACTGATTGGCCTGGAACTCATCATCTTCCTGCCTCAGTCTCCTGATCCAAGATTTTGAAGAGTTGTCAGATTCCAGGACTGTGCTACTACAAGTATATGTTTTTATTAACTCAAATCTCTGTTCTTCACATGAGAAACCAGTGAACAGAATGGTATTTTTGCTCTTCAATATAATTCATATTAAAAATGCATTTAATATATTTTGATATGCAGGTTTCTTCTGCCAATATTGACCTTTATTAATTCCTTCCATATTATCACCATTCTTCATATCCTAATGAGGAATCAGAGAGACTATAATCTTCTTTATAATATTTATCTGTGATGACAGGAGTTTTGTGTTGCTTTGAGAAGGTAAAAGTAAATTATAGGAAAGGGGAACAAGATTGAATGTACATAAATTATACATATAAATGTACATAGACATCATATACATACATGTACAAGTATATGTACAAATATAACACACACACACACACATATATATATATATATATATATACATATATTGTTACCAAATAATTACTTTTCTGATAAAATATTAGTTTATTTGGAATAAAAGTAGGGTAAAAGAAACAAATATAAAATATGTGCTTCCAATGTAATATTGAAACCATGTGTGTCCCATCTCAAAGAGATGATGGTAAATGTCCTTGTGTTAGATCTCTTCCTCTCTCTCTTTCTCTCTTTCTGTTTCTCTCTGTCTCTATTTCTGTCTCATTTTGTATCTCTGTCTCTTTCTGTATGTTTCTGTGTATGTGTGTTTGTGTGTGTGTGCTCACACACACACAACATGGATATCATGAAATCTAGCTGCCTCTATTCTCTCCATCTCTACCAATATCTCCTCTTCTATGCAGTACTCCCATTAGTCTCCTAAAGAGCTTAGAAGCTATAAGTCTGTAAGACCTGGAGTGGAGGCAGAATGATTAGGTATAGTTGTGATACTGTGCCCAAATGGAAACAACTTATTAGTGGAAAAGTATATTTTGACTCAGTTTCATTATTTTCTGTGAACCACAGTAAGAAATACAAGTAATAAGCAAGCAGAGAAAACTGAAAGAACACTCAGTTCAATCAGAGGTTTAAGTTGGTGTCTTCAATCTGTGCCTCTGCATCCAGGTATAGAAGACAGTGCCTATAGGCATCTGAGAATCAGCTTTTGTATTGGAGCATAGGCATAGAGGAAGTCAGATTCACCAGGGTTAGCAGCTGTTTTTCTAAATTCAGGATGTGAGATATATCAGGTTGTGTGCTTTTGTGATCTCCCATCTTTGGAGCACGATGTGGGCTACATTTTGGAATTCCATTCACTGCAGTTTTCTTGAAGCCTTGTGCATGCTTTCAGTTCCTGATTTAGAGGTGGGGAATTACCTTTAGGGAGAGGCTGGTGCCAATAGCAGCTCAGTCTATAGTAATGGTAATTTTAGGCAGTTGCTTTGTCACATGACACTGGACAGAAACAGAGCCATACATGAAATTTGGCAAGGTTCTTATCTTACAAACCTTGCCCTCAGTATACCAATATCACCAGCCAAGCACCATGTCCTAGAAGTTTCATTACCTCCCCAAATCACTGCACCCAGTCACTGAACATAAATTTGCTATGTGAACCTGTAGTGGACATTTCAGTTTTAATATATAACCGGCAGTCTCTAACTGTTTCCAGTTTTTGTGTATTTGTGAGGTAATTTCCTCTAAAGGACTCTGGGAAACAGTAAGTCTGGCTGTGAGTAAGTTATGTGCATTTTAGAAATATTATTCATTGCTGAACTATTTAGAAAGAGATGCCACAGGAGATGACCCAACTGTTCTCAGAGATCAATGATGGGAACCAAAATGCTATTAAGGCAACAAATTGTTCACCACACAAAGAGCAAATAAGTTTTTCCCAATGTCAAGAATTTATGTGAGCCTCATATATATTTATCTTATATTAATGGTGGATCATGAGGGCAAATACTCTTTTCTTCAGAGTGTGGCACATATCCTCTGGTGTGTCCTATACAATATGCAGGTCTGATAAGAGAAAGCCTGAGAACAAACTGCATAAATGACCGATCCTAAGCAAACACTAGAAGCTGTATTATTTCTACAAGACAAACAAATTGATGATGGACTCCTAAGATCCTGTGAGAAAAACTTAGCAAGGTCAAAAATGAAGGAAGACAAGTATCCGGTTAACAGCAACTTTCTCTCTAGTCTCTTGTGAGGACTAGGAGCATGGCTGTATAGGGGAACAGGGGTTCATCTGTTTTTCTTATCAGAACTCAGCACAGGAGTCAGAGCCTGCTTGTAATTCAGCTATGCTATTGAATAACAAGAAGAAAAATTGTAAAATGGCAAACAAAAAGAAATGAGAACAGATAAATTATACATCAAAGCAGGACTCTGCTTTGTGGCTAAAATAGATATGAACTGGTTTGTTTACAAGGCTGTAAAACAAACCCAGGTAGCGATGTCTGGTCTTATATTTTTATTGGGTTGGGACTGCTAAACTATACTTTTTTTTCATGTATTTTGGGGAGCACTTCTAGGTTGCTCAGACTTCAAAAATCATAGCCATTTGAACAGAGGTACCTTCATTGAAAAGAGCAGGCCGGAGAGGCGTTCCAGTGGGTAAAGGCACTCGTCATCCCCTGGGAACCACATGGTAGAGTGAGAGAACTGAATCCTTCATGTTGTGTTCTGACATCTGTATGCATGCCATGATATGTACAGATTTACTTAACACATAATAAATACATTTTAATAGGAAAATCCTAAGAAAAATAAACTATAGCCAATCCCAAAACTTGTGTGAACTTCATTTATGGAGCTGAGATATGAGTGAGGAGTGGAAATGTTGGTTTAGGCAGCTAAAGAAAATTAACATGTAGCATTTCTGGTTTGTTTTTAGCCATGAAGGAGTAGATAAACACAGTCCAGCTGACACTAACGTTCTTTTTCCAGGGCATTAGCCTACAAATGGCCATTTGCAATGGTTGTGCGCATTTTAACACTCTGTAAGTGTATGTATTATCTCTCCCTGGTATAAGTACATTTTAACAAGCACCAAATCCTAATCTGCAGGTGTTTCCCTCAAAGATAAGGTACTAAGTCCTGACTGTTCCCTTGCTTGGGGTAAGGAACTTGGCAGTCTGTACTTACCGAACCACCTTCTTCCACATCTTTCTCACACTTTTTAGAGAGTATTGTTTTATTCAAATAGCATTTTCAAAGACAAAATTGAAATGTTTTACAGGGTAGTAAACAAATGATATTAAAGTGTTCACTCTTACTGCTAACAGATTTCTGTCAGGTATTGCTGAAACAATCAACTTGACAAAGAACAGTTCATATTTATTATATGCAGTACTATATTTAGGTGTGTGCGTGCATGTGTGTGTGTGTGTGTGTGTGTGTGTGTGTGTGTGTGTGTGTGTGTAATGTGAGAATGATAATGTCAAGTGTGTTGTCATTTCAGCCATCTCACATACTTCTTCTGTGGTGAGAATATTGAGGTTCTATAGCCCAAACAATTTTAGTGTGTCTTATCTATATTTTATATGCTATGTAGTAGATTTGAAAAAGATTACTTTTTCCATATAATTGAAACTGTTTACCAGTTAATCAACATCCCTTCATTCTAACTCCCCAACCGCAGCCTCTGACACAAATATTCTTCTGTCCCTATATCTGAGATCTATTCTCCAAGTTTCCACACATGTGGGAGATTGCACAATATTTGCCTTTCTACATGTGAGCAAATTTACTTAACATCCTGTCTTCTTAGTTCACTCATATTACTGAAAAATGTCAATATTTTCGTTGGAATTACTGAGTATTTATACCATTGTACACATTCTTCTGAATTACTCTATGTATCCACCCATTGTTGGTCACTCAGATTGAGTCTTGCACACTCTACACATTGTGTAAGTTCAGAATAGACAGATGATAGATACAAAGGAAGAGACATGGACATATACATATGTATATGATGATATTATTCATAGATATTATAAGAGAGATTATGGAAGGTAAAAAGTTCCAAATTTGCAGCAAAATTGAGATTTTAGGTGGATCAAGAAAAGCAGTTTTTCTGGTTTAAATTGTTCACAGGCTGATGAAGAATTCTGTTTTTTTTTTTTTTTTTTTTTTTTTTGGAGAAGTGGTTCCATGACCATATGGATAGTACATGTTAACATCCTAACATGCTTCCTCACTGAAAATTTTGGAATGAAATCCATACCCTGTGGTTCTGGTGAAATGACACATAAAGTTACACATAAATGACACATTATGGTTACATATTGAAGTGTATAAAGCTGACATTTAAAATTCATAGGTCATTTTGTCAAGGATCATCTATAGATATCAAAATCTAAGCATGATAAATTCCCTTACATAAAATATGTGGTATTTTCAAAAAACATATCTACATTCTCCCATAAACTGTAAATCACATCTAGATTACTTACTTGTCTACTATAATACAAATATTATGTCAATGCATTATTTAAATAAAAGTTATCAGAATAAATAGTGAGATTTAGCAGAGCTAATCATTTCTTTTAATGTTTGGCTTTGAAAATCTAAATAGTACTAGGCAAGTGTTCTACAATGGAGCTAGATCCCATGCCAAAACCCAAGTTGTAAAAAAAAAAAATTTGATTGATGTTTGGTTGAATCTGTCTATATGTAATCCATATATATACATGAACAGGAACAACGTGTGTGTGTGTGTGTGTGTGTGTGTGTGTGTGTGTGTGTGTGTGCGTGTGTGTGTGTGTTTCTGTGTGTCTGTGTGTGTCTGTGTCTGTGTGTGTGAGTGTGAGTGTATCATGTGCATAACATATAAAATATAACATTCTGAAGAAAGTGTTGCTTCATATAAGCCTGCTTCTTAATTTTTTCTAGAATGTACAAAATAAAACTGTAAAATAGTTTAATTTATTATTAAATTTTGAGAACCAGCAAGATGCCTCAGTGAATATAGGTATTTCCTGTAATCCACATGGCAGACAGAAAAAATTGCTCAAGTTGTTCTCTGACCTCAAACTGTGTTTTTGGACACATGCAGGTCCCGCACACACAATATACACATTTTAAGTGGAAAATATTAGTTTGATTCACCTGTAGTTTCAGAAATGTTGGTATTATCCCATATCTTAATACATCCCTGCTGATGAATTTCTAGTTATTAGTGTTATTCATTAGGTGAATTCCCTTGATGATATCACACTGTACTCTAGCTTCTAAAATCATCACAGCTCTGACCACATCATGTCTCTCACATGTTCATGCTTCCTGGAAAGATTACAGAAGTGTTGAGAATATGAAATTTAATTCAACACTTCTAAAAATACTGTCATGATTGCAGAGCTGTCTTCCAGGCATTTATCTTAAATTACAGTTTGACACTGTATTTAGCAAATGACAAATAACAATTCTATTCCCTCAGACTCTATTACATAGGGATTTCTACATCAAAATATTTAAATAATTTATCTGAATAAAGTTAATAACATAAACACTAAATCTCACATAGTGTGATTGTAAAGATAGACTAAAATAATCCTTAAATAATAAAATAATACATTTCAGTGAAAAAAGGAGTGGAATCTTCACTTTGAGACCTTGATTTAAGATTGTTTCTATGAATGAGCATCTGTGTTGATTGTGAGCTGTTCTTGGTCCTATTAAACCAAAACCAGACATGACTTGTTGCATATATAGAAAAAGTTAAGGACCTATGAAAACATGCCTGCAGAGAAAACACAAGATTTACAATGAATTGCTTCCAGGTGTCCTCTTACAATCTGGGTGCAGAAAGGCAACCCTGAATAATACTACATCAAGATAAACCTTTTAGGAGCCCCCAAGAACTGGAGAGTTAAGGAGGGATATACAAAGATCAAATCCTCAAAGGGCATAATCTCAGCCTAAAATGATCCCTTTGGAGAAATCCAGAGAATACAATTCTACAATTCTATTCTCCGTAGCAATGAGGCACATGCTAGGATTTGTGAGGCTCAGAAGACTTTACGAACAGACAAGACCCCAAGCAGAACAAATTCTCTCTATCTAGGCTTTCAGGTGGAATTGATCCAGGCTTTACATTCTCTTTCCAGTCCTATCAAGTGGCTACTCTTGACAGCTGCTCCTGAGTTACTGGGCTGCATAGATATCTGTGAAGTTCTTTGTATGGATTTAGAGCTGGCTACATTGTGTTATGAGTTTCCAGATGGTTTTACCTAACATACTGAAGTCAAGAAATAGCATATAATTAAGTCATATTACTTCTAGATCTGGTGATCATCTGTTGTTTACTTTTTGAAATCCAAATTATCAGTTAAACTTATATGACCACCAAACCCTCATTATGGAAATGAATAATGGATTCCACATGTTAGTTACAAGCATATTGAAAAATAAAATATTTTTCAACTATTAAAAACATAAATTATTCAAGTGCACAAAGCTTAGTGTTTACTTGTGCTCAGATACCATTTTATTTTAGCCAACACAATATTACTTCATAGCATTGTAATGTAGAGTGGCCCGTGAGATAGTAAATGGACAAGGGCACTTACCACAAAGCCCAACAACCTAAAAGTTTCATATACAGGAATCACAAGGTAGAAGAGTTTTCAGCTGAGCTCTTCAGGCACAGTGACACATGGTCACCAAGTTTAGAATAAATGGATCTGATGTTCTCTATATGCCACCCTAAAAGTTATTTTAAGACCATGCTTGTATAATGTTTCTATTTTAATTTTTTCCTCCTGCTGCCAGTTTGCTTTAATGACAATACAAAGAGTAACTGACCACTACACACTTTGTAATGAGTTTTCAGTCAGTTTTAAATGCTATTAAAGTATCCTGCTATCTAATTATATTTCATTTATGCCCTGAAAAACAAAACACCATGCATACATAATAATTTACTTTTTCAACTCCATAGTGAGTTTCCTTTTTTATTACACATATCTCCCAACAGAAGATACAGTGAGTCCTAAAATTATTTCGGTTTTGATGAGAGAAGAAGAAATTCTTTGATGGATTAAATGTAAAATAAGATAGGATGCTACCTGCTTCTTTAAACAGATGATTACCATCAATTTTTATTCCCTGTAAAGGACACACATATTTATTGCTAAGTAATCCCTATTCTCTGACATTGATTCCCATTGGTGACAATGTAGCTATACATTTTAAAATTGAAAAGAAAAGCAGAGTTTAGCCTCACAGAAAATAGAGAGACTAGTTAGAAACACACGTCAAGCAGAATGGTGCTTTAGTAAGAGAAAGAGACAGCCCTGCATTTCTGCTAACAAAGCTGAGAACTCTCCTTCTAAGGACCATACCATGGAAGGAGGGAACTATCTATCAACTTTTCCTGTGATTTCTACACATGTGCCATGGATCATGCATGGTCCCAATTTCCATGAGAGTGAATGAATAAATAAAAAAATTAAAATTGTAAAATGAAAACTAAGGAAGGAAAAACTTTCTGATGTCAGGAATAAAAAACATCAGACATCAATTAAAGCAGAATGCAGTTACTTTCTGTAGATACTTACAAAGACATACCTTGGTTCTAGTAATTCTCAGATGAAGGGAAAACATAAGGGACGTTGGAATACCCGAGGAGTTTAGAATAAGTGAAGACTGCATGATTACCCTTTAACAGGACATTTTTTTAATTACATATTTTCTTTATTTACACTTCAAATGTTATCCCCTTTCCTGGTTTGCCCTCTGAAAACACCCTATTCTGTAACCCAACCCCATGCTCATCAACCCACCCACTCCTGCTTCCCTGTCCTGGCATTACCCTATCCCTGGGGCATTGAGCCTTCTCAGGACCAACTACCTCTCCTCCCTTTTATGTTCAACAAGGCCACCTTCTGCTACATATGTAGCTGGAGCCATGGGTCCCTCCATGTGCACTCTTTGGTTGGTTGAGAGCTCTGGGATACTGGTTATTTCAAATTGTTGTTCTTCCTATGGGGCTGCAAGCTCCTTCAGCTCCTTGGGTTCTTTCTCTAGCTCCTCAATTGAGGACATTCTGCTTAATCCAATGTTTGACTGAGAACACCCACCTCTGTATTTGTCAGGTACTGGCAGAGCACCTCTGGAGACAGCTTTATCAGGCTTCTGTCAGCAAGCGCTTGTTGGTTTCCACAATGTTGTCTGGGTTTGGTGACTGTATCTGGGATGGATCCTCATGTGGAGCAGTCTGTGGATGGTCTTTCCTTTAGTCTCTGCTCCACACTTTGTCTCTGTATCTCCTCCCATGGGTATTCTGTTCCCCTTAACAGGTCTTCTTTATACAACCCTCTAAAGCCCCAAGAACATGTCAAAGATGACACATAAATAGTACAAGAGCTTGGAGATGGGAAGAAGATCTTTGAAATGCTATTTTCAGACCATAATATGAAAGTTTTTAAATGATCTCACAGCAAGTGCAGATGCCTACATAAAACTGAGACTGTCAGCAGTGAAGTATGGATCTTTGAGTAATTCCAAGGGTCCTACCTATCCCTGATGAACCACCCATGACTGATGGACTCAGAAGGACAGACATTGTCTTCAGTTGTACACTGATTCACTTAGTTCTAAACCCAAGGTCAAACATTGGCCCTGGTTAAAAATCTGTAGGTCAAGCAACAATCACTTTTCCTTAATATCTCAACATCAGAGGTCCTAATTCCCCAGTAAAAAGACATAGACTAACAAACTGGATATCAAAGCAGGATCCAACATTTTACTGCATACAAGAAACCCACCTAAGAAACAAAGGCAGTCACTACTTCAGTGTCAAAGGTTGGAAAAAAATTTTGTAAGTAAATGGTCCCAAGAAACATGCTGGAGTAGCCATTCTTATATTGGATAAAATTGACTTTCAACAAAAGTTGTCAAAAAACATAAGGAGGGTCACTTCATTCTGGTCAAAGGAAAGGTCTACAAAGATGAGCTCTCAATTCTGAACATCTATGCTCCCAATGCAAGGGCACCCACATTCATAAAAGAAACTTTACTAAAGCTCAAAGTACACATTTCACCCCACACAATAATAGTGGTAGACTTCAACACCCCACTCTCAACAATGGACAAAACATGGAAACAGAAACTAAACAAAAACACAGTGAAACTAATTGAAGTTATGGACCAAATGGATATAACAGGAATTTATAGAACATTCCACCCTAAAGCAAAAGAATATACATTCTTCTTGGCACCTCATGGCACCTTCTCCAAAATTAACCATATAATTGGTCACAAAACAGGCCTCAACAGATACAGAAATGTTGAAATTATTCCATACATCTTATCAGATCACCACGGAATAAGACTAGTCTTAAGCGCAAACAAAAACAATGGAAAACACACATACATGTGGACTTTGAACAATGCTCTTCTCAACGATAGCTTGCTCAAAGAAGAAACAAATAAAGAAATTAAATACTTTTTAGAATTCAATGAAAATGAAGACACATCATACCAAAACTTATGGGACACAATGAAAGCAGTTCTAAGAGGAAAATTCATAGCTCTGAGTGCCTCCAAAAAGAAAATGGAGAGAGCCTACACTAACAGCTTGACAGAGCAGTTGGAAGCTCCAGAACAAAAAGAAGCAATTTCATCCAAGAGGAGTAGGCAGCAGGAAATAATCAAACTCAGGGCCAAAATCAACCAAATAGAAACAAAAAGAACTATACGAAGAATCAGCAAAACCAGGAGTTGGTTCTTTGAGAAAATCAAAAAGATAGATAAACCCTTAGCCAGACTAACCAGAGGGCAAAGAAGCACCACCCAAATTAATAAAATCATTAATGAAAAAGGAGACATAACAACAGAAACTGGAAATTCAGAAAATTATCAGATCCTACTACAAGAATTTATACTCAACAAAATTTGAAAATCAGGACGAAATGGACAACTTTCTTGATACACGCCAGGTGCCAACGTTAAAACGGGATCAGATAAACCATCTAAATAGTCCCATAAGTCCTGAGGAAATAGAGGCAGTCCTTAATAGTCTCCCATCATAAAAGAGCCCAGGGCCAGATGGGTTTAGCAGAGAATTCTATCAGATCTTCAAAGAAGAGCTAATACCAATACTCTTCAAACTATTCCATGAAATAGAAACTCAAGGAACACTACTCAACTCATTCTAGGAAGCCACAATAATGTTTATACCTAAACCAAACAAAGACCAAACAAGGAAGGAGAACTTCAGACCAATCTACCTTGTGAACATAGATACAAAAATACGTAACAAAATTCTGGCCAACTGAATTCAAGAATGCATCAAAACTATAATTCAAAAGGATCAGGGAGGCTTCATCCCAGGGATGCAGGGATGGTTCAGTATATGGAAATCCATCAACATAATCCACTATATAAACAAACTCAAGGAAAAAAAACAACATGGTCATTTCATTAGATGTGGAAAAAGCTTTTGACAAAATCCAGCATCCCTTTATGATAAGTCTTGGAGAGAGCGGGAATCTAAGGTCCATACCTAAACACAGTGAAAGCAACATACTGCAAACCAGTAGCTAACATCAAACTAAATGGAGAGAAACTTGAAACAATCCTGCTAAAATCAGGGACCAGACAAGGCTGCCCACTCTCTCCCTATTTATTCAATACAGTACTTGATGTTCTAGCCAGAGCAACCAGAAAACAAAAAATGGTCAGTGGTATACAAATTGGAAAAGAAGAAGTCCAAATATCACTGTTTGCAGATGATATGATCATCTATCATGATGATATATTTAAGTGACCGCAAAACTTCCACCAGAGAACTCCTAAAGCTAATAAACACCTCAGCAAAATGGCTAGATATAAAATTAACTCAAGCAAATCAGTAGCCTTCCTCTACTCAAAGGATAAACAAGCTGAGAAAGAAATTAGGGAAATGACACCCTTCACAATAGTCCCAAATAATATTTCATAGCTTGGTATGACCCTAACGAAGCAAGTGAAAGATCTCTATGACAAAAACATCAAGCCTCTGAAGAAAGAAATCAAAGAAGATCTCAGAAGATGGAAATGTCTCCCATGCTCATGGATTGGCAGGATCAATATAGTAAAAATGGCCATTTTGCCGAAAGCAATCTACAGATCGAATGCAATTCCTATCAAAATCCTAAATCAATTCTTCATAGATCTAGAAAGAGCTATTCTCAAATTCATCTGGAATAACAAGAAACCCAGGATAGCAAAAACTATTCACTACAACAAAAGATCGCCTGGGGGAATAACCATCCCTGACCTCAAGCTCTACTACAGAGCAATAGAGATAAAAACTGCTATTGGTATGGAAACAGGCAGGAAGATCAATGGAATAGAATTGAAGACCCAGATATGAACCCACACATGTATGGTCACTTGATATTTGAGAGTGAGCTAAAAACATCCAGTGGAAAAAAGACAGCATTTTTAACAAATGGTGCTGGATCAACTGGTGGTCAACATGCAGAAAAATGCAAATCGCCCGATTCTAATCTCCTTGTACAAAGCTCAAGTCCAAGTGGTTCAAAACCTACACATAAAAACAGACACACTGGCCGGGCGGTGGTGGCGCACGTCTTTAATCCCAGCACTTGGGAGGCAGAGGCAGGAGGATTTCTGAGTTCGAGGCCAGCCTGGTCTACAAAGTGAGTTCCAGGACAGCCAAGGCTACACAGAGAAACCCTGTCTCGAAAAACCAAAAAAAAAAAAAAAAAAACAGACACACTGAAGCTTATAGAGGAGAAAGTGGGGAAGAATCTTGAACACATGGGCACAGGGAGAAAAAATGTTCCTGAACAGAACACCAGTGGCTTACACCCTAAGAACAAGAATCGACAAATGGGAACTCATGAAGCTGCAAAGCTTCTGTAAGGCAAAGGACACCATCAGTAGGACAAAAGGAAACCAAAAAATTGGGAAAGGATCTTTACCAATCCTACATCTGATAGAGGGCTAATATCCAAAGTATACAAAGAACTCAAGAAGTTAGGCTCAAGAGAGTCAAATAGCACTATTAAAAATGGGGTACAAAGCTAAACAGGGAATTCTCAAGTGAGGAAATTAGAATGGCTCTAAAGCACCTAAAGAAATGTTCAGCATCCTTGATTATTAGGGAAATGCAAATCAAAACAACACTGAGATTCTACTTCACACCAGTCAGAATGGCTAAGATGAAAAACTCAGGGGACAGCAGATGCTGGAGAGGATGTGGGGAAAGAGGAACACTTCTTTATTGTTGGTGGGATTGCAAGCTGGTAAAACTACTCTGGAAATCAGTTTGGCGATTCCTCGGAAAATGAGACATAGTACTACCTGAGGACCCAGCTATACCACTCCTGGATATACACCCAGAAGATTCTCCTACATGTAACAAGGACACATGCTCCACTATGTTCATAGCTGCTTTATTCCTAATAACCAGAAGATGGAAAGAACCCAGATGTCCTTCAACTGAGGAATGGATGCAGAAACTCTGGTATATAAGCACAATGGAGTACTATTCAGCTATTAAAAAATGAATTCATGAAATTCTTAGGCAAATGGATGGAATTAGAAAGTGTCATCCTGAGCGAGGTAACCCAAGCAGAAAAGAACACACATGGTTTGCACTCAATGATAAGTGGATGTTAGCCCAAAAGCTCAAAATAAACAAGTTCCAATTCATAGACCACAGGAAGCTCAAGAAGGTAGACGACTGAAGTGGCGGTGCTTGGGTTCCTTTGAGAAAGGGAACAATACACTTACAAGAGCAATAATGGAGGCAAAGTGTGGAGTAGGGAGTGAAGTAAAGGCCACCCAGAAACTGCCCTACCTGGGGATTCACCCTATAAATAGTCACCAAACCCCAACACTACTATGGAGGACAAGAAGTGCATATCAAAAGGAGTATGCCATGGTTGTCTTCGGAGGGGTCCTGTCAGAGCCTTATACATACAGAGGCAGATGCTAGTAGCCAACCATTGGTCTGGGAGTGGGGTCCCCAATGGAGGATTTGGAGGATGGTCCAGAGGAGTTGAATGGGTTTACAGCCCCACGGGAAGAACAATGATGTTGACCACCCAGATGCCCCCGCACTCCCAGGTACTAAACTAGCAACCAAGGGGTACACATGGTTCCAGCCAAAAATATGGCAGAGGAATACCTTGTCGGGCATCAGTGGGAGGACCGTGAAGGCTAAATAGATGCCCCAACAAGGGGAAATTGGGGGGGGGCGGTGGAGGTGGGAGTGGGTCAGGTGGAGGGGCATATACTTTGAGGCAGGGAGTGGGAGGACGGGTTAGGGGGTTTGGGGAGGGGGTAAACTGGGAAAGGTTTTACCACTTGAAATGTAAATGAAGATTATATTCAATTATATATATATATATTTAAAATCTGTAGGTCACAGAGCAAAAGAGGCACTTCAGGAGTAGGTTATACCAGGTGAAGGGGGGGGCAGAGGGTAGCAATAGTAGGTGTGCATAAGAGAGGTTAGAAGGTGAAGAACAAACTTTGTATTATATACATGTATAGATATGTCAATGAAAAAATTACTCAATATAAAATAAAGTAAATTGCTTCAAATTTTTGTAGGTTTTTCATAATTAATTTTTAAGCGTGTTCACATAGGCTTGTTATAGGATACCTTAGTCCTAAGCAAGGAGAGATACCAGTAATATGATAAACTCAGAAAGGACAATTGCATTAATACTGGGCATTGTCATTATAATGGTTTCTTTTAGAGACAGAAAGGAACTAGAAGGAAAAAGTACCATCCCTACATAACAGATTATATTTATTAATTGGAAAAAATTAATTATGTTCATTTTATTCCTCAAATTCTTCACCAGTATAGCTATGTATTAATTAATCTATTTCATTTTCATTTGGCATCATTTTGATAGCTCAACAATTTAACCATTATACTTGCTTTGTGACTATATTTATTCAATGTATCTAACGGCGGCCTATGTTGATTAGCCAGTTAGTACTCTATCCTTATCATAGCCACAGATTAAATCAGTAGATTCTTATTATCTTCTCAAACTTCTGAATATATCAGGAAAAATTTAAAAGAAGTATTATCTATTTGAAAGCTATAAGTCAGTCCTCATTGTAATACCATTATCTAAGGGTCACTGAATTGTATGAATACATTAATAGTTTATTTTTGTTTTAATTGGTATGGTGAGAACTTACATACTTTATAAGTTCAATTTGATGAGTTTGGATATATGCACACATCTTGCCACAACCAAGATAATAGATGTGTCTAATCCAACTTAAATCAAAGGATAATGATATTTTATTGACTATGCTTAGTAGTTAAAAATCATGATTACATATGACTTCTCTGACTTTGTGGCTTTTAGTAAACTTTGACCACAGAAACTTCTTGAAGGATTTGAATCAAGCTCGGAATATGATCAGAAAGACAGGTCAGTGAGAACATGAAGGAAAATACCAGAGATAAAGGTAAGATCCTGACTCTTGTTGGCTCAGGAGATATAAGCTTAAAAGTCAGAGGTCAATTTCAAGTAATAATTTTATGGAGTGTATGTTTATTTTGAAAATAACATAGCGAGCAAGGAGTTAGTCAAAGTATTTAACAATTTTTGAAATCTTCAGTGTTAGGCCAGTGAGATGAGTTAGTATTGAAAGATGCTTGTCACAAAAGCCTGGAAACTTGAGTGTGCCCTAGAATTCATGGTGTAAGGAAAGAATCTATTCCCAAGACTTTCCTTCTGACCATCATATTTGTGTCATGGTATACATGCACAGAAGCTGAAATGTAAATAAAAACATTTAAAAGTAATTTTATGATATATGTTCTTAATATTTCAAAGTCAAAGATATACTCATTGGTTATGTTCATTTGATCAATTTATTTTGACTTAATTAGATATTTAATACATTTATGTTTTATCTGCCATACTGGAAATTTTACAATGTCCATAATAATTAATAAATCATATTTTCAAAGTTCATCTCATTGTGAAGAAATCTGAATGCAAAAATAATCTTAGTAAAATAGTTTCTTGCAAAGTTGATGCTAAGTGATAAAAGAGCTAAGGTTCTTAGGAAAACAGTCAAACAGCTTCTTCTAGGAGTTCGGGACTCACCATAATTTTCAGAGACAAAGTGATATATAAGCTGTCTTTAAAAAGTGTATGTAAAGTTGCCAAGTGGAATACTGTGAGGAACAGAAAGCTCATTCTTGGTGCGAAAGCAAAATCAACCCATAAGGTTTAAGTATCAGTGCAAGATGAAAATGTACATTTTCTCTTTCAAAAGTATTAAGTTTAAAGTAAAAAGAACAGAATATTGAGCCAGATTTAAAGCTCTTCTGAGGGCAGGATACTAAGTAACTGCTCATCTCAAGGCTCATGAGCTGTATTTCTCATGTTTATAGTGGAATTAGCAGCATTGTAGAAGGATCAGAGACAAGGATTTTTGAAATGCACAGGATACACATTCTACAAATGAAGGAAAAAAGGGGTGGTACAATTTACAGAACAGGACAATCTACCCAATAAATATATGCTGTTTATTACTGCAAGTGATGGTCACAGAATGATATTTGAACCTCCTCTCTCAAAGTGTTATCATTGCATTGTCTTTTTTTTCAAGTTAGATAAATCTGTATGCATATGCAATATCTTAAAAATGCTAGAATAGATGGTAAGTGTCTACATTTAAAGGACTTACAAATTCTACTTTATGTTCGTGCAACACCCACACTTAGACCTTGATCTTGCCTTTGAAGAACTCATCAAGGGAGAGGTCCTTTTGAAGTTTTTAGACACCTTATAAAGTAATCAGTATTCTCTAGAGAAACAAAACTGCTAGAATGACTGTATATGAAAAGGGGGATTATTAGATTGGCTTACATGATATGGCTTAGGGAGTCCAAAATTAATAATTGATAGAATATTAATTATTAAAAGGAATAATGACTATAATAATTTGATAGATATAAAATCATAATATAGAAAACAAATGCTGTTGGTAAACATGTTGAAAGAGTTCATGTCCAATAATATATTAATGTACTAAATAATATGAAAAAAAATCAAGTAACATAGATTGAATTATTCATTACAACATATGGTTTTGTTTATGGAAGGGAGGTCATATAGCCTATTGTCATCTCCCTTCCATGAATTCGAAGAATGAATTCTGAGCTGAAAGGATGACAGAATCTCTCACTTGCAACTATAAGCAACCTGAATCAATCAGTGTTAAAAAAAAAAATGAAACTGTGACCACTTTTTAATCCATGGTTATCATTTTAATAAGAAAGCCATTCATGAAATATGCACAAATCTGTTGATGCTGTCCTGTTAACTACCTTCCCCTCCCCCATCTATCATCTATTAGCTATGCCTGATATCACAGTTATGCTCAGGGTATCTAAGTTCTTCCAAGGGCTTCTAGTTTATTCTGCATATAATAGACATGGTTCCCTCAACTTTCCTTCTGACTACAGACTTAACCCATTGAATTTTCAAATAAAGCACACAGAGTAAGACTCTGAAATGTATAACATTAGATTATCAGGAGCAACATGACAGTGAATACTTGGTTTCCTTTTGTCATACACATTTTTTTCATATATAGGTGCTGAACCTATATCGAATAAAATATTTGAGATTTATGATATATATATATGAATAGTGTTTTGATCTCTCTGTTATAACTTTGTTAAAAAGATTGAGACTCAACTTTGGAGTAGCCATATATCTTTTATGGAAATAATTACTTATCCATCATTAAATATGTGAACATGTCCTTTAGGAATGCCTTTTTACTTGGGATTTTCAAGATATTTTATGTAATTAAGCTAAGAAAATAGAAAGAGATTCTGGTCAGAATGTAGAGGCCATGATTCTCTGTCATTATTCCTGTGAAGAGTAATACCAATGAAATCTGATACCACAAATAGAATATCACAGATTATATCTGCATTTTTTAAAATGTGGACTAAAGGATCACTCCAAACCAAAATAGTAAGGAAGACAGGAAAAGGGGGATACTGTACTTGAAAAACAGAATGGATTATTTAATAGAATTCAATCTTGATTTCCAAAATAACTTGTAAACTACATTGGTATCTGTTTTTTTTTTCTCATAGAGAATTTATTTGAGGATATAGGGAATCAGTTTAGTTACCAAGTCACTTTTCTAGGATGTGTTTACTTATAATGTACTTTCCTAGTATCTTATAAACCAGGATTTCTGGAACAGACTTGTAATCTCTGCATTTGAGAAGCAAAAACTGTCCAAAACTCTGGAGTTTACTGGCTTCCTATACTGATCTAATCACTGATGTCCAGGATTGTTGAGAAATTCTCTCTCAAAAAATAGTATGGAAAGCGATAGGTGTCTCCTATTACTAACATCTGGCTGTCAGATTCATGGGTGAACACATGCATGTGCACCTGCACATACATACACACACAAAGAATTCCTCAGTTTGGTTCTATAACAATTAAGCATAATAGACAGATTATAAAAATAAATAGTATAGTTTTGGAAAGGTCCTTCATAGTTTGGCCAACCTAATGTCATTGCTTACACCCTCAAAATTTACTACAGTTCTTCTCATATATAATGCATGAAGCTTTCTCTGGAAAAATTAAATATATACCAATTAAAAAAATAAATATATATATACACACACACATATATATGTATATATAATTTTCTTCACTGACCTTCTATTCTTAGAATAATTATGCTAGTCTCAATTATGGAACAAAAATTAAGCCCAGGGCAGCCTCCCAAACCATGCTAGCACAACCATTTATCTCTTAAATTTTATACTCAGCATAAATATAACAAAAGCATATAAATTTAAACTGTTACTTGATTTAAATAACATGACCTGTTTACTAGGGCAAAGTGACAAGTGCCCTTCCAAGTTATCATTATATTATCTTATCACTAAAATGGATGATTTGGATGGAGATAAAGTTCAGATAGTAGAATGCTTGGCTAGAATTAAGGGTGCCCTGACTTTAATCCTCACTACGGCATAGACAAGGCAAGATGATAAATACTTAAAGCTTAGTGTTTGAACTATGTGCATTATAACATGGCCCTTGAGATGGTTCATCTGATAAAGACTCTTTCTATCAGACCTGAGGAACTTGACACTTGGACCCATATGATAGAAGGAAAGACCTAACTAATAAAAGTTTTCCTCTAGAGGGATTAGGAGTCAGACAATTCCTTCATATAGTGACACATAGGGAGAAGAGCCATGACATGGTTAGTATGTAAGTCCTTCCAAGGCTGCTTGAATGTCCTGTGGGATAATAAATATTCAGTGTTGAGAATAAAATGGCATTTGGACAGCACGCTAAGAGTCACCTCAATCATCTTCTCACTGGCTCAAAGTGTTCTGTGTATCACAGGCTTTCATTTCTCTCCGAGGACCATTTGGCCTTTTTCTTAGCTCAGTGACCAAAGTGGGAAGGATAATATGGATTTGTTATATGAACAAATGTTCACTGAAACAAAACTGATACCATGGTGCTCCAGTGCTAGTGTGGGTGCAGATAAGATTTTTTTTTCTTTTCTTTCTGCCATACCTTTAGATACCTAGGCTTAGACATCAACGTTATACTTTAGGCACCAGATAGTTTTCAAGCTGTGTGAGATATGGAAATGTTCCCACCTTGCTAGGCTTTTATTTGATTTAGTTCTTAATAATAACTTAGCAACTGTTTCCAAGATTGTTTTGCAGTCCACTGTGCTTGCTCCACACCATACAATAACACCGTGATTATTATTAAAGCACAACAGCTTTCCATTTAAAAGCAGCACTTTGCATTCAGGTAGTCTCAGGATTTCAAGTTAAATTCCTCCAGGCACTGTTGCCTCTGGCAATCTTTCTCAGTTCGCATGCAAGGGAAATTAATTCTGTGACACAGATCTTGGATTCTTTGCAGCTCCTGAGGTACTATGCTTCTTACTGTTCACAAGGCAGGAATCACCAAGAAGCAACTTAGACACTTTACCAAGATTGATCTGGTTCCCTGCACAATAGTTTAGATAATATATTTCTCCAAGTGTTATCTTCAATCAATTTCCTACCAAAAAAACTGGGATTATCTTTAGTAAGAAGAAAAGCTACAGATATTGGATACAACTTAAAGTCAACCCACACTTAATAATAGCTTCCACTTTCATTACCACAGGAAAGGACTGAACACATATTCTCTTCATTGCTCAACTTTGTTTTGCCACACTGTCCTGCTCCAACTCTTGTAATTATGTCATATACATTTCAAAAATACTGCTAAAATAAGTGTATAATGTTGTACAATGTCTAGAAAATGGAAATGTAGAAAAGCCAAAAATAGTTATACACCTAACACACACTCACACACATGCCTTGATGATTTCTCTAATGCACTATTTTGCACAGATGTTGTTTTGTCATCTGTCCTAGTTAATGTTTCTATTGCTACAGTGAAACACCATGATCAAAACATAAGTTTTGATAGAAATAGAAAAGAGTCTATTTGCCTTACACTTCCACATCACTATTCATTATCCAAGGAAGTAAGGACAGGAACTCAAACAGCACAGGAACCTATAGGCAAGAGCTGATATAGAGGCCATGTAGGGGTGCTGCTTACTGGCTTGCTCCTCATGGCTGGCTCAACCTGCTTTCTAATTGAATCCAAACCACCAGCCCATGCATGTCACCATGTACAATGGGCTGGGCCAACCCTCATCAATCACTATTTAAGAAAATGCTTACAGGCTGTCCTACAACCTACTCTCATGGGTTTCATACATTTTTGCAATTGTAGTTTTCCCCTGTTAGATGATTACAGACTGTGTCAAATTGACTAAAACTATCCAGCACATTATCTCATACAAAATAGACAATTCTAGTTTTATCCATAGTCTGTTTTATAAATTAAAATGGCAACATGTCATAAAAAGTTCCAAGTGTTTAATGAGACTGAAAAAACTTGTCCTAATTACCATTTTTGTTTCTGTTTTTAATTAATCTCACTTTAGGTCAGAAATCCTACACAAAAAAATATTTTCAATGGACCACAAGAGATTCTTCCAGGTCCCTCTTCTCCCTCATGCTCCTATCTTCCCTAACACACACAGCCAATATACCTTAAAACCTGTGGTGGTGCAGGCCTACAATCTCAGCACTTGAAACACTGGGATAGGAGAATGAGGATTTGGATGCCTACACAGGATACATAGTTACATCTTGTCCCAAAACATATCACCAATGCCCACAATTAGACATGGTGCAGTAAATTGTAATGCCGACATCCAAACAAAGAATCAGACATCAGGAATATATAACTACCTGTGATGCTAGAAGACAAATACTATTTCAAAGGGTGAAGAGAAAAGGACACATGGTCTAGATTTGGCATGTAGCTTATTCATCATATAAAATAATAAATATATTAATAGACATAAAATTTTAAAATTTTGGTCATATATGTATATATGTATGTGTGTATGTGTGCATGTAAGTATATACATGATATTTTAATCATTTACAGAACATACTCTAAGAAGAACTCAAATTATTCTAATACAATATGAGGTAAGGGAAAAGTGATAGATGTGTCTCAAATCACTATGACATCTTTCACATTTAATATGATATGCTGTCAAGTTCTAAAGAATGGATAATTCATTGATATCAGATCTGCTTTACCATTTATTTGTTTTTTTTTTCTGAAATTCTTTCTGGTAAGGAGGTGGTCCTAAAAATATTAAAACCAGCAAATAACCAATTAACTAAGAGAAAATGAACCAATGCACATACTTTATTATCCATATATCTTCTTTATTATTAAATTGGCATTAATCTGTTTTTGTGCTTGTTTTGTTTTGTTTTTTCTTTTATTAGATATTTTCTTTATTTACATTTGAAATGTTATCCACTTTCCCTGTCCCCCCCATCCTATTATCATATCCTCCCTCCTCCCTGACTATAGGAAGGTGTTCCCCCACCCACCAACCCACCCATCCACTCCTGTCTCCCTGCCCTGGCATCCCCCTACACTGGGGCATCGAGCCTTCACAGGACCAACAAAGCCATCCTCTGCTACATATGTGGCTAGAGCCATGATTCCCTCCATGTGTACTCTTTTGTTGATGGTTTAGCCCCTGGGAGCTCTGGAGCATCTGGTTGGTTGATATTGTTCTTCCTATGGGGTTGCAAACCCTTCAACTCCTTCATTCCTTTCTCTAACTCCTCCACTGGGGACTCTGTGTTCATTCCGATGGTTGGCTGCAAGCATACACCTCTCAGGGGAGGAAATACAGAGACAAAGTGTGGAGCAGAGACTGAAGGAAATGTCATCTAGGGATTGTCCCACCTGGGGATCCATCCTATATACAGTCACCAAATCCAGACACCATTTCAGATGCCAAGAAGTGCTTGCTAGCAGGAGTCTGATATAGCTATCCCTATCTTTTCTTATTCATTGCCTTATGCATGGAGACAAGTGTAAGAAAAGAAGAGATTGACAGGTGTGGTTAAAAATGGGGGTGCAGGGGGAGGGAGCAAGAGATCTCTCTGTCTCCTCCTCATTTAGGATCTTGAAATAAAAGTCAGGTGGAAAAGGAATGTTAAAGAGTCAAGAGGATTTGCTTCAATAGATGTTCAGAGACAGTCAGAAAGATGTGGTGAATTCAGGTAGGATTCCTTTTGTAGACACATCTATTGACATGGTCACTAAAGGATGCCCTCCATGACAACTCAGATTAACAACTAGAATGTGTCAATAAAAATGAAAGTGTCCTTTGAACCAAAGAAAAAAATAGATATGTACAAGTAACTAAAGACCACAGGGGTGAAATCTTACATACACAGATGATTGAATAATATTATAAGTATCAGTTATTGGTGATCATATGAACAGCCTGAAACTTAGCTAGGAACCCAATTATCATAAAAAATAACCCAACAAAAATGATTGAAGAAGAATTAATATTTTGTGATTGATAGAGAATCATGTATACCTTCCTAAATATTTCTTACATTTTTAAGTAAGAGTTTTAATATTAAGATTCAAGCAAAGGTCTACAGCACTTGAGACATGGCCCTTCTGTTTTATTTGGCTTTCATCAAACTCTTGTGTGAAATTGTTGATTATTTCAATTACAGTTTTTTTTATTTGAAAAGATTAGGATAAGATGTCAATGTAACAATTGATTTACATTCAGTGAGTACTAGAATAATTTGTAAGAAATCCAAATATTCAATCAACTGTCATCCTAGTTAGTTGGTAATGAAGACAATTCCTCACTGAACTGGCATCTATGTCAAATTTCAATATTGAGATTTCCAATTATCTGAACAAGATTTTGAGATGAAATAATGGTGAAATCTGAATATGCTAATATCAAGACAAACGAGGCTTTAGGTTCTTCGAGATAACAGTTTTAAAAATTCCTGTGTAGTATTAAAAGTATTGAAGGCATTTCATTCTCTCCTTATCATTAATCTTTAAAACAATGTGAAGTCTTGGAATGCTTATACAGAGATATTCAATCAGTGGGGACCTAGATGATTTTGTGATAAACTACAGGGAGAGAGATCAGATATGTACAGTGTGTCTTTAAGTATTCTCATCTTCTCTCCATGTTAGACACATATCTATTCACTTCATTAAATGTCAGACTATATTGCTATTTCACAGTTATTATCACAAGGACTTTCATTACATACTTTGGATTTTAAATTGAATGTCAAATAGAATTTAAGCAAGAGAGAAATGCAAAATTGAGACTTTCTGATGAGAAACATTAAGGGCAGATTTTAACACTTTATGTGATTGAATGTTAGGTTTGGTAAGGCTTAACTGAGCAAACTTTAACTGAAATATCTAATCTTTATTTATTTTTTGTAATCCTGAGCTTCATATTACTAAAAGGCATATTACGCGCTTTCAAAATTGTTTAATGTTGGCCAACCTCTCTAGATAAATTTTTATACCCATTTAAATAATGTTACAGAAAATTTGTGAATATGTTGGTGTTCATAAATGAGCAACTTTTATTACCAACCAATAAATGCTGTCATGAAAGGTGGCTTTGAAAACAGTCCATCTAAATCACATATCACATATAATCTATATGACCATCTGATTCCCAGATATGCAAAAGCATGAAAAGGGGTTGGATTAATTAAATAGAGAAAAAGTAAACTTAAGATTATTTCTTAAAATAGTAAAACAAAAATTGTAACTTTATTTTTATATCAAGGAAACCAGTTGCCTCTATATTAATACATAAGCCACAAAGTAATTTCAGATGCTTTAAGCTTAGAAAAATTGTAACATAATCTTGGGGCATAAATAGGAAGAGAAGGGTTTAAAAATATATTATCATAAACCCTGAATTAAAAGGAAGACAGAATACTGTCCAATTAAATGTGCTAACATATCTTCCCAGTAGAAAAGTATGTGAAAAATGAGAAACACAGTTATCCACAGATTTCAGCATTATATTTTATTTTACTTTTTTTTAATTTTTGAAATTATTCTATAATTGTATCATCTCTTGCATCCCTTTCCTCCTCCAAAATTTCCCACATATCCCTCTTTGCTCTATTTCTAATTCATACACACATTTTTCATTGATAGTTTTGATAGACATATGTGGATATATGTATTAATTCATCATTCTAATATAATCAAGCTAGTCTGCATGTTACTTTATATACATATATACTATCAGAGCTAAAGAATGATGCAGTGGAATAGCAAGTTTTATAATTATTTTTCTATTAGGTACAATATAAAGCTTACATGAACACAGTGTGGGAAAATGTTCTCAAGGCATAACAGTGATATCATGAATAAATATAATGTTACAGGCATTAAAATCCTGTGCTTCTTGGGTGCTAAGATTATTGCTCGGTGGAAGGGCATGTGTCTAGCATGTATAAAGACCTTGCTGATGACTGCATATATTAAATATGCACCTATACACACACACACACACACACACACACACACACACACACAGAGAGAGAGAGAGAGAGAGAGAGAGAGAGAGAGGTACCTTTAAAAAATCTGTGTGATGAACTATGGAAAATAAATTCCTATTTTTTTGTGATCCCTCACAACCATTCTCAGATTTTCAAATATCAACAGTTCCTCAGTAGACAAGACTAACTTATGTTTAAAGAATTATCTTTGTATAAGATAATTGGGTTTCGTGTCATTACACAACGTGTTTTGAGCTAAAGTTTAATGGAAGTTTTATAAGAAACTAAGTTACTCAACTTTGGAAATTCACAGAAAGAAAAGACAGTCATTTAGTAGAAATTCCCTGGCTGTTTGGCAAGTTCAAGGCTGAGAGAATATTTGACTAAATGCATAATGATAAAGGAAATACAAATAAGTAATTGCATTCACTTCAAATCTGTGGTGAGGAACTCAGAAAGTAGAGTATAGATATGATACATGAGAGTGAATTCTCACTCCTTTTATCTATCAACCCTAAAGAGTGACTGTTCATACAGTTAAAAAGGATTCTAATATAAATAATATTAAGATGTATTTTGAATCAGCATTTCATAAAAAAAAAGTTCACTGAAAGGCAGATCAAAGAATTATGGGAAATTTCAGAAGAAGAAGAAGACAAAAACAAAGAAGAAATTTTTTATAGTTAACTTCTAAAGTCAAGATATGAGATAAAACTAAGAATTCCCTTTACTGTTTGACATCTGAGAGATTTTATTATATAGTATATATTATTCATAATTATATGATCAATAACAACTTGATTATATTTTGATATTCAGCTCATAACTCCTAGTGTCTTAAAAGTTTATTTGTAGTTCATCCTGTAAGCCCATCACAAGACAGAAACGGTATGATGCTCCATAGAGACCCCTGACTGATAGAGATGCTGTCATCTAGCACAAAAAAACATCTGCATCATAGAGTATATTCTTTTGACAAGACATGAAAATAGGAGCAAAGCATAAGGTTTAACATATTGAAGACTTTCCAGTGTCTCAATCTCAACTCTTCCTCTCTCTTTTATTGGTCTTAACTGGTAGTAATAATACAGTGCCCTAGAAGGTAGGAAGATATGAAGGTCAAAGTGAATATTCAGACATTTATGTCCTTTTGATAGTATGGATGAGGAACTTTTTAAATGCTTTATTTCTTAAAATTGACTACAACAATAGTTTTGTGTGGCATTTAATGGGCTTACCTGTGAAGTATAATTTAGGAAATACTGATGTAAATAAACACTCATTCAATGAGATAATTATTAAAAAATTACCTTCTCCATGAAAGACAATTGAAAATGGTGTATATGTATTTGAATTATCCTTAGCCACATTAAAGATGTGGGAACACAGACTTTTTGCATATTAGAATTTTGCTCTGTTAATATTCTATGGACAATACACACTGAAGACCTGGAAGGTACTTAGAACTTTGCAGGAGTCATGTAATAAACCAGCATACATTTTACAAGAATCCATTTTCTTCAAGAATTTCTACAGTGTTACCATTAATAGAGACAAACTTTAAGATCACTTGTCAACAGAGTGGATTATTAGCTCCTTGATTGCTTTACTTCTCCATTTTTTAATATGACTGGACTATGTGGATTTCACAAAGTTCCATGAATCTCAGAAACCAAGTGCTTTATGCTGCACTATCTAACAAATTTCAAAAACCACTTTGTGGTGCTTCTTCCAAAAACAAAGGTAAATGCTGTAAATATATGAATTTCAAGAAACGTAAAAATTCAGATTTTTTTTTTTTTTTTGGTTTTTCGAGACAGGGTTTCTCTGTGTAGCCCTGGCTGTCCTGGAACTCACTCTGTAAACCAGGCTGGCCTCGAACTCAGAAATCCTCATGCCTCTGCCTTCCAAGTGCTAGGATTAAAGGCATGTGCCACCACTGCCTGACAAATATTCAGAATTAAATAGCCTTTTTACATTTCTTCTACCAGTTTTCCTATCTCCAGATATAAATATATATGTGTGTGTGTATGTACATATATATACATACACATATGTATATATTCATATACATTCATTCATATATATTCATAATCACTCAGTGGGGAAATGGTGACTTGTACCTTTAATTCTAGCACTAGGAGAGCAGAGGCAGCCACATATCTGAGTTTGAGCCCTGACTGGTCTACAGAGTGAGTTCCAGGACTGCTGCTGCTACACAAAGAATCCATTTCTCAAACAACAATTAGCATTTAGGTCATCTTTTATATTTACATACTCATGCTAAATTATTGTAAATTTAAATTTTTAGATTGATTTTTAAGTCCATAACTATTTTACCCTGTGGTGTGTGTGTGTGTGTGTGTGTGTGTGTGTGTGTGTGTGTGTGTGTGTGTGTGTGTATACATGTACCTCTTGTGTGTTTGGTGCTCTCTGAAGGTAGACAACAGCAAAATATCTTTTGGAATAAGAGTTACCAATGGTGATGGTTGTGAGCTACCAAGTGGGTAGGTATTGGGAACGAAACCCAGATCCTCTGCAAGGGCACAATATTCTTTCAACCATTGAGCAATCTCTACATCCTCTCTACAGTTTCAACCACTGAGCAATCTCTACATCCCTAAAATAATTTTCCTCTAATTTTATTTACTTTTATATTATATTTTTATTTTTCATATATGTATTTAAATACATATGTAAAATATTTCAACATAAGACATTTTCTATTTGCTGTATGTATATCTTCTAAATATCCTGAGTAAATAATAATCTATACCATTATAACATACATTGTCTTAATTTTCTGTTATTAGCAATTAAATTTACTTTTTAATCTCCAATTCTCTGGATATTCATGTATATATTAATGTTAGGGGCATGAGAGTACATTTATTTTGTAGAACCTGAAGAATTATTAAAACAAATACTGTCCGGTTTTAAAATAGGAAAAGATAATACTATGTTTTATATTATAAAACAAATTCCTTGAATTACCAATCACAATGCTGACTTAGATCTGTCTATTTCTGTGAGAGACATATAATGTTGTATATGTGTAATTAATAATTTCCTCTACCATATATTTAAGATTATATTGACATTCCACAGAGTCATAATTAACTGCAGAAAATTGACTTATATCATAGGGGCACATATTCTGCAGTTGGAATATATACAATTACTATGCAAATTTGGTGAGCTTATACCAGTCTTGGAACTGATTTACTGAAATGATATTGCACACATATGGTTCCACTGTTAATCACCTCATTTCTGACATTAACAATTATTCCTTTACCCATATACCACTCTGAGCAGAGAAAATTATTGCCGAAAATATATCTTATAATAAAATAACAGGGCAAAATGAGCAAAATACTTACAGTACAAATCTGGGAAGGAGTAGGTTGTATATATGTATATATCATACAAACAATTAATTGAGTCTTTCAGGGGTACTAGCTTCCTGTGTACTCTAACACCCCTTTCACATCCCAAACATCCATGAATTTCATGTGTTAACATTTTACTTTACAAATAAACAAAAAATTAAAAGTCCATATGAAGGATAGTCAATACTAGGAGATGAAGCTTGGAGACAGGAATGCCTATCAATTTTAATTCCTTGGCATTTATTCTTAAAAATCCATGCTCTTTAAGAAGGCAAATTACAGTTTTAGATAAAAGTCATGAGGCAAAATTAAAATTAAGATTTTTAAACTGTTGGGAATAAATTATTAGTATGTTATAGAAGCAGCCAGTGACAAGCTGTCACTGTTTACTGTTCCCCAGAGAAATGGGAGGTTAAAGGCTCATTTATGAAAACCTGCCCTAAAAGATGTTATATTCCTGTTACAAGATTTTGGATCAAAAGAAATATAGACTATTAAGTGTAAGCAATACTGTGTTTCGCATTAGATTACTTTTATCTCACATTTTATAACCTCTCATCAACTACGATAGGTTGACTAAAGTAAAGACAATTCATTCTATGAACATAGGAAACTTTATCTTGTCAATCAATGTCTGCCAGTAAAACACACACACACACACACACACACACACACACACACACACAAATCTAGAACTAGAATCACACACTTTTTATTTATTTACTTATTTAAATATATTTTGAGGAGTCTAAAACATCATTGAATTATGTCATAGTGAAATGTGAGCTCATGTCATAATACTTGTGAATCATATCTTTTAGATTCCTGCACTGTGGAGCAGTGGCAGATCTTTTTAGAGTTTGCAATCCACTCCATATTGCCAGAATTTTTAAACATAATTTTGTATAAAACAATAAATATTTTGAATTTCTAACTCACTGCAGAATCATACTGATTATTATTTTATGATTGATGTATTCTCCCTATTATTGCTTTAATACATTACTAAAATGATCAAGTATATCCCAAATTATTGTGATAATATTACTAGCAATATTTTCTCATCCTTTTATAAATATCATTGGAGTTTGATTCAGAGATTGTTTCTAACATCACCATTATGGAGAAAATGTATCCCCACATCCTTTTATAGAGAAACTTAGATGGCTGATATAAATTATGCCACTCCAGTATCAACTGGCCCCAAATAGTTTGAATGCATACTTGAGCATTTCACATTGCTACAAAATTAGCCATGAATACAGAGGATCTCCTGCCAAAGTAAGTTTGTTGTGAAAGCAAATTATAGTTTCAGTCATACTAATAATCAGAAAATTGGTAAGTCTAGCTCCTAGAAATTCTGGTGACTACTGTGCCTCATCCATTTATACTACTTTGAGTGGACCTTATTTGAAGGAGAGCTCACATTATAATCATTTCAGGAATCTTCCTGCAGATTTTGCATAGAATCATATGTAGCCATTAACAACAGAACAAGTTAATGCTACAATGAGCATCTTTCACCATTCCTCAGGTGTAAATCGTGAACTTCAGGGTTGTTGGGCTAATGTATATCTTCTTGCATTTAAATATACTGAAAAGACACAATCTAAAAATCCATATTCAATTCCAGGAGAAATTTAAAAAGAGTCAGAATGTCCAGGAAGAGTATTTGCATTGTATTAAATAAAAGACAATGCATTTTTTAATGAATAAAAGGGAGGAGAATTAGAAGGAGCGGCTGGACTAAGTTTGATGCTCATAAATCTAAGGCTGCAATGGGTTCAGAGTGATCAAATCTGTATTGAAACATCCACTGTCCTGTGACTGAGCTTCCCTACGATCCAGGCAATAGCTGATAGAATCACAGGCTATGCTTCATATATGTCATAGTTGTCTGCATCCTCCCATACAGCATGGGAGGCAGAGTGGCCATCTATAAACTCGAGCATGCTGATACTTTAGCTCCCAGTCACTATATGGGCAAGTGTTAAGTGATTTTCAAAATTAAATATTTTTTTTTAAAAAAAATTAAATAATAACCAAATCCTCCACTATATTGCACTCCAGAATTCTTCCCATTACAAATTTCACTGTATCACAGGGCATTTCCCTTGTTAATACTGCTTTCTCTTCATACCTTGAGCAAAATACCCCAGAACAAATGTAGGTTTCAATTAGGACATCTAATCAGAACTTCAAGAAAATGAAGGTATGACCACCAGGTAAGTGTGCTGATTTTTATTATTAATTTTCCTTTGATTTCCATGTATACACGAGCTGCATTGATCACCTATAGAAACCACTCTAAATTCAATTAGCAGAGCATGCCGGTTTGTTGAGATCATTGATTATCCCATGTTTGCCTCCCAGCAAACATTTACAGTCAGAATGTAAACCATTAAAACAGATCTCAGAGACTGCTAAAGTCAGCCAGATTCTTTCTTTCTTTCTTTCTTTCTTTCTTTCTTTCTTTCTTTCTTTCTTTCTTTCTTTCTTTCTTTCTTTCTGTCTGTCTGTCTGTCTGTCTGTCTGTCTGTCTGTCTGTCTGTCTTTTTTTTAATCAGCTAGATCTTAGTAGAAGTAGGAAAATTCAGCCATTTCAAACAAAACTGCCTGGGAGTTGATCATTGTTTTCATTAGTTTCTGACTTTTCAGAGAAGCACTAGGGTCATCTAATGATCCTTGGTGTCATAGGGGCATCTACACCTCCAGCGTCAAAAGCTAGATGTGAGAAGACTCAGATCCTAATGAGGCGACACTCGAGGACGCTAAAGCAGAGAGCTAATTACTCTTTGCAAATGTTGCTTCTCTTTGTTCTTCACACTTCAGAAAGAAAAAGCCTGACACAACATAATTTTGTCTCATGCCACACCTTAAGACTCAAGTGCAACCTTTGCCATAGGTAATTATTGGCTTTAATCTGCTGAGAGGAAAAGGCTAAATTGATGATGAATGTAATATAAAATTCTCATTTTCTCTCTTAATATTATTTCCACTAGGAAAAATCTCAGTATTATATTAGTGACATTATTTCACTCTACATTTCTTAATCATCAAAGATAAACACACATGAATCTTAGTTCCATCATTTCCAGATTTGCAGTCTTTTATGATAAGAGTTGCTGGTTTAAAGAAAATTCACAACAGCAGATTTCTGTATGATAAACAATTACACAACCTGGTCCAGAAGATCTATAGAACTCTCTGTGACAAGAAAAAAAAACATTTTAATTTTTAAAAATGGTAAAATAGTGAACATGACTCAAGAGAACTCACAGAATGATGTTTAAAAAAAGAATTTAAAAAATCCTACTTGGTCATTATTTAGCAAAAATATGTAATCTGAAAGAGTGATTTTATTTTTTTTTTTGGAATATATACATTTACACTTATGAATAGTTAAATTTCTTGTAAGATTTATTTTCCCATGTGATTGTTAAAAATAAGTGTATTCTGCAGAAGTAGATTCTTTATTGCCCTTAGATCTGCAAAAGAATATCACAGAGAATTTCCTGTTGTTATTGCCAACCTATACCTACATGATAGAATGGTAAAGGGTACCCTAGATAGCTTTAATAACTATGTATTTATTGTATTTTTAATACATGGAAACCCAAAGAATGAGAAAAGATAATGTCTTCCATAATAATACTTTTTATGACAATTGTAAAATTATCTGAAATACTTTCAAGTCATAAGTATATTATATAACTGTGTATTCAATGAAATGAAAATATATTTTGCCTAGATTTGAGAAGACTGTCTCTCTACCAACGAGACATAACTGTGTTATTACTCATATATATGTATATATATATATATATATATGTATGCAACATACATATATGTGCATATATATGTATATGCATATATATATGGATAAGAATATATTATATCCTTTGATTATATCCTTTCTCCATTACTCTAGGTTGTTATCTCCTCCTAGTTCCCTTTTACACTTTCCATCTATTTCCCTTCTATGTTCACATATGTTTACATCGAAGTCATGAGAGACCTTCATTCAAATAATAAAGCTTCTATATCTTATAGGTTGACCCCATGCCTTTGGGATCTTCATTATGACAACAATACATCCACTGCTTAACAAATGTGCATCTTGTGGATGCTAGCTCATAAATTTATGTTAAGAATTGCAGGATTTGGTTTGATAAATATCATACACTTATACCTGCTAGCTAAAATCACTGTGTGATGATTTATTTGCAGTAAAGAATAGATATATTCTTTATATAGAGGACAAAATTAAACTCAGCAAAAAAAAATTCAGGACACAGATTTAAGAGATGTCAATGGAAAGGTTTATATTGTTCCAATTTTATATCGCAATGTTTATACTGTTCAGAGCTTCACAATCTGAAAATTCTTATGAAAAGCGAGCTGGCTAGACCTGTAAACCAGCAGGTCTTTTTATCCAGATAGTTATCAAATAAACATTGTGGACACCATTCTGATACTAATGGTTGTCATGAGAAATGTAAGAGGATGTCTTGCCTCAGGATGTTCTTCACCTGGATTTGGCATTACTTGCTCATAAACCCTATTCATCTAACTTGTTTCCAGGCCCTCATTCCAGAGAGATGATCATTCTTAAAATGCTTCGTTCAAAATTGAGGATAATACTATCCTTTTATTATTGTACCAATGGAAGAATTTCAGATTTTCTGAAAATGTCAAGTTCAAAATAGTAACAGAAGTTTCAGTACATATTTTTAGTAAATCAGACACTAGCAGAATACTCATGCTTCCATCTCCACAATGATGAATGGGTTGGCTCACTGAATTCCTTTGTTTGGATTAAAAATCTATCTACTCTATTGTAATTATCTAGGTTGTTGATGATAAGAGGCACCAAATGTTCCATCATTAAGTGATAGAAGAATAACTATAGTCCTAAGAAAACTGATGGGAATAGCAAACATACTACATTTTTGTTAAAAGTTAATATGAAACCCCTTGTTTTAAACTCAAAGACATTTTGCACGCAGAGGAATAGAACCAAGGTATATAGATACTCCAATGGTTAACAGCTCAGAGAGCTTAGATAAAGATCACTGATGAGCCAAGTCAATGCCTCCTTAAAATAGAGATGATGCCTGGATAGGCAGATGTATTGTGTCAGTCATTTTCAGATGACTTCTATAACATGTCACAGAACTGGTGAAAATGATTTCTACTGTCCTTCTGAAGTTTTGTGTCTTCCATCAACACCTTCCTAACCTCATCACACTTTAGCTTCATCGGGAAAATATTACCCTCTTTCTATAGTATTTTGACATAAGGTATTAGAAGACCATTGGCTTAAAATAGTTATTTGGAATTGACACTGATGGATACTTAGTATAATACCATCACCACATATTACTTACTACAACTACTTAAATAACTATACACAGACAAACACTAAAGTAAAAATAATATAAGATGGGTTGAGGCCATCCAGTGTTGATGGTTGGATGCCTTCTGGTTCTGATAATGATAGCTTTAAGGAGCAATCCTTGTCTCAGTTTCTTTATTCCTAAAATGTGAATTGATTATCACACTAAAAATCTACCTCATAAGACTCATTTATAGAGTTAGGTTAGAGATACAGACTACTTAAAATAGACATTGGTATAAATAAGTCACTCCACAATGTTCATTGAAACTTATTCCTTGAAGATTTTTTTATAGTTTTTTATTTCAGCCTATCGAAACTGGCTAAAGATAAGAAAACATGAAAGATACACACACCTAGTCTTACACACACACACACATGCACACACACACATATACACACACACAAACACACACACACATTTTATAAATCTTTTATTATTCTTATATATACCTGTATGTATATATCTAATATATATTATATATTATTACACATATAGACTTTTATGCATACAAATACATATGAGCTGATTTTAAGCAGTTAGTGAAATTAAATTAGGTAGTTACAACATTCATATTTTAAAAATTATAAGCATTAAATCATTAGTGACTTTAATTTTGCTTCAAACACTAGAATGCTAACATATAATATTTTATTTTATATTTAAATATTTGTTTCCCAAATACCATTCTGTATATGCTTTTTTAACCAAGTATTAAATATGAATTAAAATTAAAATCTAATTTTATTATGTCTGCATGAAGTCTTGCATGAATATGCACATTAGAATTATTCTAAATAAAAATCCATAGTGTATGGGGAGCCAATCCTACAATAGCCTTAAGATTTATATATAAAATTTTCTTGTCTATTTCTGCAATCCATTATTTCTTTATTATCTAATTAGTAGTACAATTGATAGTCAAGTTGGCCTATTGACTTTTCTTACTTATGTCAATAACATGATGTTCATACTTTGGAATTGTAATCAATAGCAAAATGAATTCTACTATAAAATCCCATGATTTTTAAAGTAGGAGATGTAAAAGTTTACCAGTCCAGTAATTTCACTAAATTCCAAATTCTACATTCAACTTTATTCTTTGCCACATGATGTCCTTTCTCTCCCATTTCTGTGACTGTTCTTCCATTTTTAAGTGCACTTTCCCCAACAAATCTTCACATAGATACTGAAAGGGTTTGTGCAAAGAATTCCAATGTATAACAACACTACAGTTACAACCTTATCACAAGAGCATTCTGCACATGTTAGTGCAAACAGTCTTATAACTATACTTTTAACCATGTACTAATTCTCAAAGATGCTGAGTACACTGACAGCAACGTATACTAGCCAAGTGTACAACACTGACATCAGCAAACATGAGTATGTTTCTATTTATTGCTACTGTATAAAATAATGGAGTTATTCTATATATTGGGTATTTTTGTGCATTTCATGATGATCTAACACAAAGGAGCTCCCTAGAGAAACTTTCCCTATCAACATAAACATTCAATGGGGATAAGAATAATTACACAAAGGATGGTTTATGGATAGATTTTACATAAAGAGAATGAGCAATGTAAATTGGGATAAATTTATGTTTGTAGATGGATTACTAGGTCTGCTTTTCGACCTATAAGTTAACAGTGCTCTACAAGCATTAATAAACATACTTTCATCTGTAAACAGAACATTAAAATTACAGTTGAGAAAAAAAGATCTCATTTTTTTTTAAAATCTGCAAGTTCACTATTGCAAATCTCTGCATCTCTGCTGGAGACCAGGAAGGTAGAAGGTGGGGAGAGACATTTGAGAATACAAAGTGAGAAGATAAGGCATGGGCTGTGTTCATTAAAAGAGTCATTTGCAGAAGGGAAATTAAGTTGTTCTGAAGCCAAAGGACCATTTACTCTGGACTTTCAAGCTTGAAGGTGAACTGCCAACAGCTGGGCTCTAGACAAGTTGCCTGAATTGTTTTATTCAATTAAAAGTTAGCTTCAAAGTTAAAATAAGTGCAACAGGATAAGCAACACCAAGCTTGTCTTTTTTCCCCCTTCTTATGGCTATAATATTTTTTTCTTTCCTTTTTTTTATTTTCTAAGTTTTTTTTATTTACATTCCAAATGATTTCCCCTTTCCCTTTTCCTCCCTCCCCGAAAGTCCCATAAGCCCCCTTCCCTCCCTCTTTTCTCCATTCAACCCGCTCTCATTACTCTGTCCTGGCGTTCCCCTACATCCAGTCTTTCCAGGACCAGGGGTCTCTCCTTCCATCTTCTTGGAAATCTATTGATATGCGAATTGTGCCTAGGGTATTCCGAGATTCTGGGTTAATATCCCCTTATCAGTGACTGCATACCATATGTGTTCTTTTGTGATTGTGTTATCTCACTAAGGATGATATTTTCAAGTTCTGACCATTTGTCTAGGAATTTCGTGAGTTCATTGTTTTTAATTGCAGAGTAGTATACCATTGTGTAAATATACCACATCTTCTGAATCCATTCCTCTGTTGAGGGACATCTGGGTTCTTTCCAGCTTCTGGCTATTATAAATAAGGCTGCTATGAACATAGTGGAGCATGTGTCCTTATTGCATGCAGGTAAAGCAGCTGGGTATATGCCCAGGAGGGGTATAGCAGGATCCTCCGGGAGTGTCATGCCCAGTTTTCTGAGGAACCGCCAGACTGCTTTCCAGAGTGGTTGTACCAGCTTGCAATCCCATCAGCAGTGGAGGAGAGTTCCTCTTTCTCCACATCCTCGTCAACAACTGCTGTCTCCTGTGTTTTTGATCTTAGCCATTCTGACTGGTGTGAGATGGAATCTCAGGGTTGTTTTGCCGGTTCTGGTGCGCAGGCCGATAGGATTTGCTGAAGGAGGCAGAGGCAGGAGGATCTGGATTTCAAGGCCAGTCTGGCTATAATAGTCTTAAATCCTCCAGACTGTAGGACTTCATAAAAACAGGACCTTGAGAATGTTATACCTCCTCTCCCCCAGCTATTACCAGAGGAGAGTTCCAAGATATGAAAATCTCTACTTTTTCCTTTTTTCATGTTTTTTTTAAAATGTGCTTATTGTTTTAATAAAGACCTTTTATCTACACTCTACTATACAACCTAAGGCTTTCTTTTTAACTTATCTAAATGAATACCCATTCCATAGCAAACCCAGCACTCAGAATTATGAAGACAAATACCCAGATAACATTAGTAGACTTTGGTTATATTTTCGCGGAAACTAATCCGTGGTATATGGTGACAGAAGTGTAATCATTTGTAAGTTTAGAGTTGCAAAAACTTTTATTTCAGAGGTTTCTCTTCTGAAAATATGAAGAATTAAAATGATCAATTCATACACAGTAACACATCAGTTCCCCAGACAAGCCTTAATCAAACACTGAACAGTAGGCAGCTTACTCTGTAAGAAAGCAGTGTTTTCTGTCCTTGAATTATGGAAAGAGCATCAACATGTTTGCTGGGTGTTACAGCTTCTAATGAACATGAGAATTTTTTTTCTGTTTATTTTCTACCTTATGTTCTTAAGGGAATCATTGGCATGGTCCGGCCTCTCTTTCCTATTGAAGATAATACCTTCAATAAAATTAGTTCTAGAATGCTTTTTTTTTTTAAATCTGGGGTGATTAATGTGTTGTAAAGAAGACTCTTCTTTAGAGGGACTGTCTTCTCCCTTGTCTTCCCATTGTCTTTTCTCTGTGCATGTCTGTTTTCTGGGCAAAAATTCTTATAAGAGCAATGCTGCCAAACTAAAGCCTCATCTCAGGATTACATGAAGAAATCATCTCTCTAAAGAAAGTCACTTATGCAGGGAAGATAAAATATTTTGTATGGTTTTATAAGACAGAGTCCAACATAGCATCCTTTCCCAAAGATAGTATACTGTTCTATTTTATGTAGTATCAATATTCTAGATAGGTAGGGAAACATACTAAAGGTAAATATAACATATATTCCTATATGTATTTTAGAATATTTGAGACATTAATAATAGAATATATAAATTTTCTTTTTTATAAATATTTATTAACTTGAGAAAATTTACTAGTAAAACATAGTTACCTGCTATAATTGTCAGTTTCTGCAATGACCAAGAACATATACAAGATTTCTAAAAAAATACACAGTTGGTAGCGATAACCTATGGTGAAGAGAAGCTTGTAAAGGAGGAGAAGGGAATAGCATGCTCTTTTTGGTCTTTCATTCCCTACTCAAAATATTTATAATTTAGTTCGTAGACTTTGTAAAGACTTCCTTTATAATTATATAAATGACTTTAACTAAGTTGAGACTGCAAATTGCAACTTAGCAATTTTCTGAAGAGTGACTTAAACCCTACAAACCCAGAGCAATAAGACTCTGAACCTATAGCATTGAAGAGAGATCAGGCTCCAAACTCTGAGGCTCACTGAAGGTAATGTGTGTTTTTCCCCTGCAAAACAGGTCAGTCACATATCTTTTTTTTAAAAAAAAATATGAAAATGAGTGTGTGAGGAATTATATAAAATTTACATTAAACTGCCTTTTGCTGTTCTTAAATTCTAAATCACTTCATTTTAATCAAATATAGATGTTTTTGACAATATAATTTTAAAACAATGGATAAATATAACCATGTGTTATGATAACGCCTGAAAAAAAGAAAAGGAAAAACTCATAGAGGACATAGTAACCGTAACTGAGGCACTAAGTAGAGTCCATGCTTGACTTAAGCTAAGTACCTAGAAGCATCTCCACGTTTGACTTGGGTCTGCTTTAGAATTCCAATTTAAACACAAATGGTGGTATAAACCTGCTGTCACTGAGAGTTCCTCTAGCTGGAGAGGTACTTAGCATGCAAATCTACAGCATAAATTTAGTGTACAAATGGCATTGCACAAAGATTGCTGCTACATCTCATTTTCTAGTCACAATAGATGTGAAAAAGACAACTAGTTAGTGAAATAACAATAATTCAAGTAGAAAACTGACAGCCAGTCCCTCAAGCTTCCCATCATAGTTTTTCTCTTTGACAGTGTAGAGAGCTGTGTACAGATATATCTTTTGACCCAAGATAGTTTTACTAAAATAAGGGATGGACAAGAATTAAATTGCCTTAGGGTGGTTAAATATGAGCAGACATAGTAAAGAATTCTTTTTCCACTTCTGTCCCCTAAGTTCTAACAAATATCAAACTTAGTCCATGCAAGAAGTATAAGTCTATGGTGAAATATCTCAGGAATGTGCTGATTCTCCCAACTCAGGTGAAAGGAAAGGATGGTTCATCACATTTCAGAAACGGCAACTTTATTTTTAGACTTTTATCAATGGCACTTGATTATATTGTTTTTAAATTATTTCTCTTATGTTAAAATATATTATTTTTAGTATATAGCTTTTACATATCTTAACACCACATTGAAGCCAAAAAAACTGGCTCATAATTGTCTTCACACTAAAAAATAATAACAAATGGTAAATGAAATGTATTAAAGACTTCAATAAAGGGATGTTTGAGATAAACCAGAAAGCCGGGCGGTGGTAGCGCACGCCTTTAATCCCAGCACTTGGGAGGCAGAGGCAGGCGGTTTTCTGAGTTCAAGGCTAACCTGGTCTACAGAGTGAGTTCCAGGACAGCCAGGGCTACACAGAGAAACCCTGCCTCGAAAAACCAAAAAAAAAAAAAAGAGAGAGAGAGATAAACCAGAAAGCCATTTCTGAGAGAAGAAGCTATGGTAAGCAAATTAGCCTCAGGATGGTAACTACAGAATTCCAATAAGTTATTATGGCTTATAAGATGTTACACTTAAAAACTGAGTGGGAAGAAGCTGTGTGTAGTTTCCTTGCTTTTGTGAATACTCTACATAGAAATCCCTCCATTAAAATTAGAAACAAAATCTCAAGGAACACATACAACATTTTAAATATTTTTATTTTAGTAATGTATCTTCAAATGTATATTCTTATCTTTCAAGTACTGAATTTGTCTTATCATTGCATAAGCTAAACTTGCTTCCAGTCTCAATTTATACAAAATCAGGTAAAACCCATTTGAAGTCCTGTGTAGATGTGCATAATAACATTTTTTTCCAAAAATAGGATTTGATAGGGACCATTAGTATAGTAAAAACAGTTTTCTGTGGTCAACACATATGCAGTATTTTTATATGAAAGGTTATTTTTATTGTTAGGCAAATATACCCCAAGCAAACTAACAGATTCCCTAACACATCACTGTTTTTATTCACTGAAAATCATAAAATCACTAATACGAAAAATTATGATGATTTTGTTACACAAATATTTTACATGCTTGTCTAAACTTATAAGGAATAAAAATATGTGATGTTTTCTTATGTAGCTAGAAAGCAAAGGTTCTTAATTATGATATTTTAAAATATGTGGAGGTTATACTAAAGGTTCAGGTAATGAAAATTGGAATGAGTTGCATTAAGGTAACAGTTGCAATTTCCAAAGAGTTTATTAAACAATACTCTTAATTTTCCTTTTGGCAATAACAGCCAGTAGTTCCATGTTATTAGCTTTAATGTATTTGTAAGTATAAATTTAAAATTTTTACTTAATGTGTACTACCCAATTATTTTAAGTAAAGCAGCAATGTGCTTCAAATTAATTTCTAATATTGTAACAAAGCACAGCATAATCAAAGTGAGTGCACGGAAGGTCAGAAAATCTAGAGAAATACAAATGAGATTTCATTTTCAAAATCCACCCTCTTCTTTCCTGGGAGCTATCATTGTGTTCTGAAGTGAGGGGAGTGCTCTCCAGGGTAGGTAATGTCTTAATTATGAAATGAAGCTTTCAGCTGTGGTGTTTGCAGTGGCAGCACCAGTAGAAATCGGCATGCTTTGCTAGGTACACAGTAGCCTAGGCCAGCATAAGCAGGTAGCATTTGAAGCTGAATGGCTCCTAACTGATTTTTTTTTTCTAAATGCCAGTTATGATAGATTTGCCTCTGGTTTTTTCAGTTTGCTCCTGTTCATCCTCTCTTTTCCCAATTATTATTTTTAATCTTTTTTTATACACTCCAGATTTTATCCCCCTCATGGTCAACCCTCTGACTGTTCTGCATGCCATACCTCCTCTCTACTCACCTGTCTCCACGAGGATGTCTACACCCCTCCATTCCCATATATTTATTTCACCCTCTTGCAAATTGCCTTCCTGTAAGAAAGTGAGATGATCATCTTACCTTAGGTTTTATTCTCAAAAAGCAGAGATGGAGATCAGGCTGAGAATAGTGTTGCTATCAGCTTTACTTTGCACAACTTTTCCTTTCCTGGTATTCAGCCCTGGTCCTGGAAAGTACTTTCTTAGCATCCTTGTGACTGGAACAGGCTGTATCAAAGAAGCCTAGCCATCCAACTGCTTTTTTATTGTTATTGTTTTGTTTTATCACATTCCATACAACTGCCCTCTTTATCTGAATGTTTTCTAAGGAGGAGCAGCAGGAGAAGGATTTGAAGAGTCGTGCATTTAGACTACTTAAAAATGCTGTGGCTGATTTTAGTGGGATTGCTTCAAGTTTCTCTCCGTTTAGATTGATGCTGGCTACTGGTTTGCTGTAAATTGCTTTTACTATGTTTAGATATGGGCCTTGAATTCCTGATCTTTCCAAGACCTTTAGCATGAAAGGATGCTGAATTTTGTCAAATGCTTTCTCAGCATCTAATGAGATGACCATGTGGTTTTTTTCTTTGAGATTGTTTATGTAGTGGATTACATTGATGGATTTCCTTATATTGAACCATCCCTGCATCCCTGGGATGAAGCCTACTTGATCGTGGTGAATGATCGTTTTGATGTGTTCTTGGATTCGGTTGGCAAGAATTTTATTGAGTATTTTTGCATCGATATTCATAAGAGAGATTGGCCTGAGATTCTCTTTCTTTGTCGGATCTTTGTGTGCTTTTGGTATTAGTGTAATTGTGGCTTCATAGAACGAGTTGGGTAGTGTTCCTTCTGTTTCTATTTTGTGGAACAGTTTGAAGAGTATTGGTGTTAGGTCTTCTTTGAAGGTCTGATAGAATTCTGCACTAAAACCATCTGGACCTGTGCTTTTTTTGGTTGGAAGACTTCCAATGACAACTTCTATTTCTTCAGGGGTTATAGGACGGTTTAGATGGTCTATTTGATCCTGATTTAATTTTGGTACTTGGTATCTGTCAAGGAAATTGTCCATTTCCTCAAGATTTTCTAGTTGTGTTGAATACAGGTTTTTGTAGTAGGATCTGATGATTTTTTGAATTTCCTCAGTTTCTGTTGTTATCTCTCCCTTTTCGTTTCTGATTTTATTAATTTGGATACTATCTCTGTGCCCTCTGGTTAGTCTGGCTAAGGGCTTATCTATCTTGTTGATTTTCTCAAAGAACCAACTCCTCGTTTTGTTGATTCTTTGTATGGTTTTATTTGTTTCTACTTGATTGATTTCAGCCCTGAGTTTGATGATTTCCTGCCTTCTACTCCTCTTTGGTGTATTTGCTTCTTTTTGTTCCAGGGCTTTCAGGTGTGCCATTAAGCTGTTAGTGTATGCTGTCTCCCGTTTCTTTTTGGCGGCACTCAGGGCTATGAATTTTCCTCTTAGCACTGCTTTCATTGTGTCCCATAAGTTAGGGTATGTTGTGCCTTCATTTTCATTAACTTTCAAAAAGTCTTTGATTTCTTTCTTTATTTCCACCTTGACCAAGTTATCATTGAGTAGAGCATTGTTCAGCCTCCATGTGTACGTGGGTTTTCTTTTGTTTTTGTTGCCATTGAAGACCACCCTTATTCCATAGTGATCTGATAGGAGGCATGGGATTATTTCTATCTTCTTGTATCTGTTGAGGTCTGATTTGTGACCAATTATATGGTCAATTTTGGAGAAGGTACCATGAGGAGCTGAGAAGAAGGTGTATTCTTTAGCTCTAGGATGAAATGTTCTATATATATCAGTTAGTTCCATTTGGTCCAAGGCTTCAATTAGATTCTACAAAGAACTCAAGAAGTTAAACTCCAGAGAGGCAAGTAACCCTATTAAAAAATGGGGTACAGAGCTCCACAAAGAGTTCTCACCTGAAGAATATCTAATGGCTGAGAAGCACCTAAAGAGATGTTCATCATCCTTAGTCATTAGGGAAATGCAAATCAAAACAACCCTGAGATTCCATCTCACACCAGTCAGGATGGCTAAGATCAAAAACACAGGAGACAGCAGTTGTTGGCGAGGATGTGGAGAAAGAGGAACACTCCTCCACTGCTGGTGGAATTGCAGGCTGGTACAACCACTCTGGAAAGCAGTCTGGCGGCTCCTCAGAAAACTGGGCATGACACTTCCGGAGGATCCGGCTATACCACTCCTGGGCATATACCCAGAGACTTTACCTGCATGCAATAAGGACACATGCTCCACTATATTCATAGCAGCCTTATTTATAATAGCCAGAAGCTGGAAAGAACCCAGATGTCCCTCAACGGAGGAATGGATTCAGAAGATGTGGTATATTTACACAATGGAATACTACTCTGCAATTAAAAACAATGAATTCACGAAATTCCTAGGCAAATGGTCAGAACTTGAAAATATCATCCTTAGTGAGGTAACCCAATCACAAAAGATCACACATGGTATGAAGTCACTGATAAGGGGATATTGACCCAGAATCTCAGAATACCCTAGACACAATCAGCATATCAATAGATTTCTAAAAAGATGGAAGGAGAGACCCCTGGTCCTGGAAAGACTGGATGTAGGGGAACGCCAGGACAGAGTAATGAGAGGGGGTTGAACGGAGAAAAGAGGGAGGGAAGGGGGCTTATGGGACTTTCGGGGAGGGAGGAAACGGGAAAGGGGAAGTGATTTGGAATGTAAATTAAAAAAATAAAATAAAATTAAATTAAAAAAAAAAAAAAATGCTGTGGCATTCTTGTAAGACTGAAACTATTATCTAGCTAAGAAGCTAAGGAAGCATTTTTTTCCACAATGTTCTTCTTTCCCAACTGGAAAAAAAAATCCTGTGTTTCCAACAGCATATAGTATGTCTTTGTTCATATACTTTACTTTTTCTCAGGAAATCCTGCAAATCTTTTTAATTTATTCACCTCTTTGTTTTACATTCCCTTTTTGAGAGTTTGAGAATGTGCAAGAACTCCAAGCTTTTTGAGAAATGCCAAATGACAGCGAAAAGAGGTAGTCTAGAGGATGTGGACACCTGATGTTCATCGTATGTTCTGCTTCACTCTCCTGAGAATGCTGTGTGTCTTCCATCATTCTTCTTCCTGCATCTCTCACATGTATTTCATTGAAAAAGCATCAAGTCAGAAATCCTTTCTAATGTGTATTGGAAAAGCCCGCATCTTTTATTACCGTGTGACTACCTTTTACTTTTTAAAGATTACTTATATTGAAAATTGTTCTTTCCTCCCAACTAAGTCTGTTTTTTGTTACAGTTAGAGTTCATTGTAGCTCAAATAAACCCTATTTTGTGGCCAATTCGCACACTTTTGAATGTTAGGAGTCTAAAATTCTACTTGTCTAGGGCTAGAGAATATCTTCACTTTCAAGAGAGGCGGGTAAAAGACAAGCTGTCATTCCAAACTCTAAGGAGTGGTTTAGGACAGAGGTTCTCAATCTGTGGGTCATGACTCAGTAAGGGTATTGAATGACCCTTTCACAGGAGTCACCCGAAACCACTGGGAATCATGGATATTTACACTGTGATCCATAACAGTAGGAAAATTACCGTTATGAAGTATCAATGAAAATAATTTTATGGCTGGAGCTCTCCATGACATAAGGAACTGTATTAAAGGGGCAGCATTTGGAAGGTTCAGACCATTGGATTAGGAAGACACTAAGAGCTTTTATCTCCCAGTTTTATGATGTCATAGGGAATGTTAAAGGAGGCACAGAAAAATCACAGCCTTTCCAATTCTGCAAGCACAGCTTCTGTGTCAGCTGACTTTAGCTGATGAGTTAATTTTAGGCAAGACATACCAGAGCCTTACAGTTTCTTCACACAAGTAAGGTATGGCTGCCTTAATATGAAGCTCAGAGAAATTGCTGCAATAACTTAAACATCTATACCATGCATCTTTAGTATTTTGGGGAAAATAATGATACATAAATCTCACAAGTAGGAAAAGGAACACATGACATGAGTAGGCAGTACTCAGAGAAGGCAGTCACATGTGTACCCTGAAGTACTCTCACCTTAGCCTTGATCTAATTCCCCTGCCCTGATTTCAATGAACTCAAGCAATAAATCCCTATTCCAGAGATGCTTTAGCTTTGCATTAAAGAAAGAAATAACAAAGGTAGGGGAAAAACAAAAACAAAGCTCATGAACTTTTTTTTTTCTGAATGAAAAGAACTTTCAGATTTAAAATAAATAAATAAATAAAATGAAAACACCAAGTGTACTGGAGCGCCCCCTGCTGGCCAAGCTGAACTGCACCCCAGCTCCCCAGGAAAGGCTGTACACCTTTCCTAATCTACCACAAAACTTTCCATATATGACAATTTTAACCTATGATTAATGTGTGTGATTCTTGGCATGACATATGTAGAATCATTATGATAAATTCTTGTAATAAAAATAGTTACTTTGATGGATAAACAAAGTTTGTACATATTTAAAGTGTACATCATGTTTTATTGAAGGTTTGAATTTTGAAATGGATAAATGAAACAAATTAGTCATTATCCTACTTGACTAGAATGTGTGTGTGTTCAATGAGAATAAATTAATGTCTATTAGAAAACATCAATTGTGTGCACTGGGATGGTTAACATTAACTACCATTTTGAAAGCTTCTGGAGACGAACATCTGGATATCTGTGAGTAACTTTCTAAATGTGCACTGAAGTGTGAAGATACAATTTGGCTGCAAGGAGCATCATTTCACAGAGCGGAGGTACAGACTGAGGAAGGAGAAAGTGAGCTGAGTACTAGTGTTTGTCTCTCTCTGCTTCATGCCTGGGGATGCAATTTGACTAGTTGCCTCAAGTCACTTTGCCATGACATTTTCCTCAGGATGGACTGTACTCTCCAATTGTGAGCCAAAATGTATTTTTCCTTCTATAGTTTTTTTCAGATATGTTGCTTAGTCATACAACAGTTTCTTCAGCTTTAGTCATCATGAAGTGTGATATAGGCTTATGTGCACTACATCACTGTTTACCCAAAGGCTCCTGTGCACCATAGCACTGTTCACCAAAACAGAATGTGACTTCAAACTAAGGGTCATTAACTCATCAACAAGTCACGAATCAAAAAGTGATGAGTAAAGGGAATGTGAGTGTGTATTTACATATACACATGCACTTAAAACATCATATATATACTGCTTAATTCAACCTTCAAAAGGAAATCCTGTCATTTGTGATAACATATATGAAGTAGGAGGACTTTGGAGTGACATTAGGTAGGCACAGAAAAACCAATATCATATGATTTTACTGACACATAAAAGTCTATAGATCAAATACAAATAAGAAGAGTATATGGTGGCTTTGTCCATCTAGGGATCTGGAGTGATAGAGATGTTGGAGTATGAAAGAGTTTAAATCAGGCAAAAACTAATATTTGAAGAACTGCCCATTGGAATTCCAATAATATTATTTCATACACTTTTAAATTTTGTCTTTCATGCCAAATTCAGCAACTGTTTTTTTGTAAAAATCAGATTTATCTCCATACAGACTCTGTTATTAGTATTTGGCTTTGCCTTTGTAGCATGAGCAAAGCAGCAAAGAACCAATAGTACAAATGGATGTCACCACAGTCAAATGAAATTTTATTAACAAGCAAAGAAATCTAAAGGATTTGTCACACAAGAACAAATTTGTTATTTCTTCTTCTGGGGTACAGCACTGATGATGTCATCAAAATCATTCTGGATGTTTGTAACCCAGGAAATACAGGAAAATCTAACAGAGAAAGAAGGAGGGGTGATGTCAGAGAGAAGGAACACTTGCTTTCCTCACTTGAGTGAGGTCTAAGATTGTCAATTACTTGGCCTCTTCAGTGTCCATGGACAAAAGGCACATAAAAAAACAGATAACTCAGAAGGCCCTAAGAAAGTACCTTACCCTCCTATAGCACTAGTAAGACCTCATAGACACTAGTAAGACCTCATAGACACTAGTAAGACCTCATAGACACTAGTAAGACCTCATCGACACTAGTAAGACCTCATAGACACTAGTAAGACCTCATCGACACTAGTAAGACCTCATAGACACTAGTAAGACCTTAACATGCTCAAGGAAACTCTGTGAAAATCTGGAGCTCTCCCTCTTGGATCCATACCATTTTGGTTCTATGATCGGTTTCATTCCCGTTGCTCTGATAGAAAAACAAAAGCAGTTTAGGGTAGGAAAGCTTCACTATGGCTCACAATTCAGTTCACGACTAATCTTCATGGAGAAGTAAAAGCAGGAACTTAAAAGCAGCTGGTCATATCCATAATAAATAACAGAGAGAACAAATGCTTACATGCTTAGTACCAATAACCTTTTTCCTATTCTTATATAGTCCCCAGCCCCAAACCAAGGATAGCATGCCTCTTTGGGGGCTGGGTCTTCACACAACAATTAGGTCAGTTAAGACAGTCACCTGTGGTCAGGTTTCCTGAGCCAGCCTGATCTAGATAGTCCCTCAATAAGACTCTTGTCCTAGGTGATTATAGGCTTTACCAAGATAGCAATTAAAAATTAGCCATCATACACCTTGATCTAGGTAATTACCTAAGAGCAATGCGAAAGGAGGATAATATCTATGTTTGGAATAAGGATGAAATCCTTAAAGTCTATAATTTGGGTAGAGAAAAGTATAATAATTGCAATTTAGATTTAAAAGTATAATACCTATAGACTCGAGAGAAAATTGGGGAAAAGGGCAAACTAAGTATTTACCTATTACACTCACGACAACCTTCCATGGCAGCTATGCTATTTATCACTTGTATAGCATGCTGACATATGTTATTGAAAGTACAAGATGTGCAAATTGTCTAATTAAGCTGAACAGTTTCTATGTCATTTCTTGAATGATTCAATCTCATGTTTATCTTGAAAAAAATGCATGATACATGCATTGCCAACTTTTAAAATGTTTTAATTTACCATTAAAATGAAATTAACTTCCAAGAATGTTGTCACAAATCAACAACCCCAGCATTTGAGGGAATAAGAAACGGGTATAGGAAATCTGAGACCTCTGCTACAAAGCAAGATTCTACCTCAAAATGTAATAATTTTATTAAGCAAAAACACATGATTAATTACTAGTAAAATTCTATGAGAATCATTGCTTCTAAAATTATTTGTTTCTTCATTTCATTTAAAGTGACTGACTTTATTATTTATTATTTTTCTACAAATAAGGAAACATATAGTTTTATTAACTTCTCATATGAGGAGATTGCTTCAGATATTTAACACAGCATTCATTTCCTGGAAAAAAAGTACTAAATGGTTCAAACCTAAGATTCCCTTTGAAACCAATTTATGGATGATGAATAAAAGTTTGTAAAATGCAGAGGAGGCTGTGTGCTTTTGATGCAAAAGACAGATTCCTGCTAACAGCCAACGAAAAACACAGCATAACAGAGGAAAAGACAAAGGTCACTGCTTTCTGCAGTGATTTCAGTGAGAGAGGAAGGAGTCATGATGATTGCCTGAGCATTGAAGTTTGGGATAAAGAGGGATGAAGAGACACATTATGACAGACTGATTGGCTTTGAATTTTTTTTTTTTTTTTTTTTTTTATGGACAGGGTTTCTCTATGTAGTTCTGGCTATCCTAGTCCTGGAACTCTGTATGTAGACCAGCCAGTTTGGCTTTGAAATCAGAGTGTGCACACCACAAGTGACCAACTTTGTTTATCTTTTATTTTATTTTATTTCATTTTGAAATGGGGGTTTTGTTGTATTCCAAGAAACTGAATATTTTTTTTAAAACACAGGTTTAAAGTTAAAAACTAATAGAAATAAAATTCCCATGTTCTTATTTACATTCCAACAGATCACACAGACGAACCTAAGGGCTAAAGAGTACTTAAAAGGATCAGTAGGGAAGATCTGGAATCTGGGTGAATTACAGAACCTGCTCTTGAGACAGAGAATCTAAATCAGTGTGTGCACACTGTACCAGCTTAAGGTGTCACTCCATCAGGATGGCTCGGTGTAATACACTCATTACATCTCCATTCATACTTGTGGTCCTTAGTCAAGGTCTGGGCACTGTCCAAACCTGTGCATCTGATACAAGCATCATTTTTCTGCCAGTTTGCATCAATAACTTTCAAACTCGAAACTTCTTGGAAAGCCTTAACTCTATGGGAAAAGTTATAAGCTTTTCCCATAAGAAAGTCCAGTTGAAAGCACACTGCTTAAGATTCCCCTTATTATCAAGCTATTAAAACGAGTATAAATTAGTTCATTCTCTTTGGAAAAAAAAAGATTCATAGGTATAACCACATTCTTAACTCAGGAGAAATTGGAACCTAATTGCCTCAGCAGAGACAACATTAAATTCTAGTTATAGTTCTGTGTTTTAGTAGAAACAGAGGGAAAGTAGGGCCAGAGATGGGGAGGGAGGAAGAAAGGTGTGTGAGAGTGCAGGTACATGTGTGTGTGTGTGTGTGTGTGTGTGTGTGTGTGTGTGTGTGTGTGTGTGTGTGTGTGTGAGTGTGTGTGTGTGTGTGTGTGTGTAAGTGTGTGTGTAAGTGTGTGTGTGTGTGTGCTTGCACTTCAGTGTCCAGTGCATGTATGTAGAAGTAAAAACAATATTCAGAGGTTGGTTCCCCCATTGCCTTTCTACATTTTTGAGGCAGAGTATCTTACTTTGCTGCATTGCTGTGTGCTCTAGGCACACAGGCCTGTGGAATTCTGTGATTCTCTTCTCTCAGGCATCTTGACCCACTGAACCATCATCTCCCTACCTTGAGATGATTTAGGTTTAAGATTTCATTTGGCCATGAAAGAAGAATACTAAGTAGATTTGAAACCAGTTACTGATTATTTACTTTTGTGTTCCTCCTAGGTCAATATTTTGCTTATTGTGTACTTTTGTTCTGTTCTCTTGTCATTATGCTCCTCTAGGTCCTCTGGTTTTAGAACCCAACTTTATGAAAGAGTCACATGTACTTTGCCAAAGAGTTTTGGGTAGTCACATTTTAAGCATTATTGTGCTCAGGGATTGAGATATATGTTTCCAAGATTTTTTTCCAAAATTATATTGTACTTAAATGTTCCTAAAATAAAACAGCCTGTGTTGTACATCAAGCATTAAAAAAATAGCATCAATATTTTAAAAGGTGTTTAATCAGTGGTAAAGGCAGTTGATGCTAATAATAATCACTTTTCCTCCTCAAAGCAGCATGTGAACTGAAAGACACAATAAAAGCCTTTAAATTATATAACAAGTTTATATAATCTGAAATATTTTGGTTAATAGTTTATTGCAAACTTCAAAAGCCACAGGGGGAAAACACCTTTTATGTATCGGAATATTACATTATTAGAACAAAAAAAAAGGAGAGAAAGAAAGAAAAGAAAAAATTGCTCCCTTGCAAAATGATTAAAGCTTGATTAAATTTTGAATATCTACTCATTGTTATTTTATGTATGTGAGTGTATAGATGTGCACCACCTGGATGCAATACATATGGAGTCTAGAAAAGGACTTTAGATGCCCTGGAACTGGAGTTACAGGTAGTTGTAAGGAATCATCTGGATGCTAAACCTTGTCCTTACAGGAGCAGCAAGTTCTCTAACATCTGAGTCATCACTGCAGCCCTTGATTAAAACTCAATTGAAAACATTGTAATTATTATTTCATCTAAATGTGATACTAGACACCTAGTGGTAATAACTAAATTATGTAATAGGAAATATTTTATGGATGTCAAAGTCTATATAGCTGAGACTAGAATTGTTTTCCAAAGCAATTTAACAGCTTTATAACTAAAATGAAAATGTGAATTGATTAAGCTGGTTATATCATAACCAAAAAATACACATAATCCCCATCAGCCAAACAGATACATTAAAAATATTATGTGACCATTAATTGCACCTTAGATAAATTAATAAAACATTTCTTTAGATATTTATACAAGGGAAATATTGAAAACTAAATATATGTTGATAATTTAGAGGGTTCAGAGATACATTTTAGTAATTAATTTTGAAGAACTGAACATGAATTAGCCAAAGAATTTAATTAAAAATTAAACCCTCCTTTTAAAGGTTAAGTTCTAAATGATAGAGCTTTCATTTTTGTCAAGAAGTTGAATCTTTTTCCCCACCCAAACCTCTTTTGCTAATTTTTAGATTGGCAAGGAGAACACATAGAAGCCTAGTTTTTAACTAAGAAGATTTTTTTTAAGCTTAAGTTGTAAAAACAATTCTGGAGCTAAGAGTGCTACAAACTTTCAGACTTGACAATGCATTATCTTAATGGGAGTAATTACTTCTCCAGACAGGTCTCTTTCTAGCATGATTAAACCACCCTCATGGGTTTGCTTCTTAATTTAAAACAATATAAAGGATATAACTACCTGCATATGGATGCGCTTTGTTAATTATCTGATGCCTGGACTAGGCATGGATGGAATTACTCTAACCCCTTTGGTACACAGAGAGTACAGGCTTAACAATTTTGAAATTCATATTGAAACTAGCTTGAAAACATAGGAACAGCTGAAATACAGGTTAAAATTCAGCATTTTGATGGCATTCACATAATACAACATCAATAAAACTGTTGGCAATTCAAAGGTTTATCGCAGATACTACTAATATGAAATGAAAACATATTCCTTAATTAAGAGTTGTAGTGCATGCAATATCTACCCAAAATAAATTAAAATATCTCTTTACTTAGAGACATATTTTATGGCAGATCTTCAACTTCTAAGGAAAATTTATCTTTAAAAATTCATCTCTACATACATTTTTAATGACAATAGATATATATCATGTGCTAAGTTGAAAATAATACACATTTTCATATTTTAGATCTTATGCCTTTTAGATCATAGATGAGATCATACTTATGAGAAATATATTTACTGAATTTCTAATTTATGTATTTCTCAATTATAGTGCAAAATATTTTACATAACACAGTTTTAGTTCAGTCAACAGGAATATAATAAACTTTTGGGGGGTAGTTATAGAAAATAAGTAGCTTATGTATGTATTGTTTAGCCTAAACAATTTTGAGTTTCTGAATACAAATTCAAATGCTTTAAATGGAAAATATAATTGGCATTTCATGCTTTGAAAATTAAACTGAAAGGAAACGTTTTTAAAGCTACTATAATTTATTCATTAAGGTAAATAAAATGTCAGAATTATCTGACAGGATTTGTAAGATGCTATTTATTAGAGGACACTATACCTGTGCATGAGAAATAACTATGTGTTTTCTGAAATAGCACCACACTATAAGTGGGCCCAGGAACAAATACAGGCTGTTTGGAATGTATTTCTGATCATAAAACATTATGGTAAAAAGAAAACCTAAAGCACAGTGGTGTCTCTGCTTGTCAGGTTCATTGGCTTACTCTACACACTCCTGTTTTATCCTGTTTTCCCCAAATGTACTTGCTTTTACTTTTTGTGCCTGTCATTCTGTTATCTTACCTCTGCCCAAGCCAACTGAAAAAGGAGTTGTGAAATTTTAATTCCTTTTGCCTTACATACCTGAAAAGACAACACAACCCAAACCTAACCAAACCAACCAATCAAACAAACAAACAAACAACAACACACAGTTCTCTCTCCCTTTTAGTTTACAAAGTGATTTGGCTGCTATCCAGGTAACCTGAGGTCCTGCACAGGAAACATTGTGGATTGTTATGTAGAATTTTAGAAGTACAAAAATGCATTTTTCAAAGTAATCTCAGGTGTGCAATGACAATCAAATGATGTGCTGTGGTCCCCCTTTATGACTTATTTCTCAGTAGTTTTAACCTAGCTTTTTTATTGGCAGATTTTGTTTGTCAGTGTGCAAAAGCTGAAGTTATCACAGAGAAAGGAGCCTCCCTTGAGGAAATGCCTCCAAGAGATCCAGCTGTAAGGCATTTTCTCAATTAGTGATCAAGGGTGGGAGGGCCCATTATGGGTGGTACCATCCATGGACTGGTAGTCTGGGTTCTATAAGAAAGCAAGCAGAGAATTTTATGAATTCATTGTTTTTAATAGCTGATTAATACTCCATTGTGTAAATGTATCACATTTTCTGTATCCATTCCTCTGTTGAAGGACATCTGGGTTCTTTGTAGCTCCTGGCTTTTATAAATAAGGCTGCTATGAACATAGTGGAGTATGTATCCTTGTTATATGTTGGAGCATCTTTTGGGTATATGCCCAGGAGTGGTGTATCTGGCTTCTCAGGTAATACTATGTCAAATTTTCTGAGAAACTGCCACCCTGATTCCAGAGTGGTTTTACCAGCTTGCAATCCCACCAAAAATTTAGGTGTGTTCCTCTTTCTCCACATCCTAGACAGCACCTGCTGTCACCTGAGTTTTTGATCTTAGCCATTCTGACTGGTGTGAGGTGGAATCTCAGGGTTGTTTTGATTTGCTTTTCCCTGATGACTATGGATGGTGAACATTACTTTAGGTACTTCATGACCATTTGAGTTTCCTCAGTTGAGAATTCTTTGTTTAACTCTGTCACCAAAGAACACACATAGTATGTACTCACTCAAAAGTGGATAGTGCCCCCAAAGCTCGGAATACCCAAGATACAATTCACAGAACACATGAAGCTCAAGAAGAAAGAATACCAAAGTATGGGTGCTTCAGACCTTCTTAGTAGGTGTAACAAAATACTCATGGGAGCAAATACCAAGACAAAGTGTGGAGTAGAAACTGAAGGAAAGGCCATCCAGAGACTGCCCTACCTGGGGAATTTGTCCCATATATAGGCACCAAACGAAGACACTATTTTGGATGCCAAGAAGTACACGCTTACAGAAGCCTGATATAGCTGTCCCCTGAGAGGCTTTCCCAGAATCTCACAAATACACAGACAGATGCTTGCAGCCAACCATTGGACTGAGCACAAGATTCCCAACGGAGGAGTTAGAGAAAGGACTGAAGGAGCTGAAGGGGTTTGCACCCCCATAGGAAGAACAACAATATCAACCAACAAGAGCTCCCCTGGTCTAAACCACCAACCAAGGAGTATACATGGAGGGACCCATGGGTCTGGCCATATATGTAGAAGCCTTGTTGGGCATCAATGGAAGAAGATGCCCTTGGTCCTGTGAAGGCTCAATTTCCCAGTGTAGGGGAATTCAAGTGTGGGGAGACCAGAGTGGATGGGTGGATGGGTGCACACCCTCATAGATGCAGGAGGAGGGGGGATGGGATAGGGGGTTTCTAGGTGGAAGAATCAAGAAAGGGGATAACATTTGAAATGTAAATAAACAAAATATCCAATAAAATGATTAAGTATAAGAAATATATATATAAAAAGGAAAGCCGAGCAAGTCAGGGGGAAGCAAGCCAGTAAGAAACATCCCTGCCTGGCTCTGCATCAGCTCCTTCACGGCCTGCTTGATTTCCAGTCCTGACTTCATTTGGTGGTAAACAGCAATGTGGAAAAATGTAAGCTGAATAAACCTTTTCCTCCCCAATATACTTCTTAGTCATGATGTTTTGTGCAGAAATAGAAACCCTAAGACAGGTTTTATAACTAATATAAATAATATGACCTCCGAAAATGGATTGTAGAGAATTTTGGTTAAAACAGAATGCTTAGTTATCTCAAATCTTTATTTTCTCCACTATTATCTGAAGTTGAAAATTGGTCAGTGTTTTTAAGTCTTCGCTCCTGGATACCTATTGTGAAACCATGATTCTTTTCTCTTTTTGCTAATCCAGTTTCTGTGGGCATAGCCAACACACTGCTTTCTGATTGAAATTATGCCCTGTTCCATAAGAAGGGACTCACCTTTGACACTGTTATGAGGGCCAAGAACATTTGAAAAGAGAGGTCATAAGCCTCAGGGAAGAAGTCATTACTATTATTCTCCTAAGTGGACTTAGAATTAAAAATAATTCCAAATGTTTTATCATTATACTCATAGATAAGCACATATTTCAAACCTCATAAGACCATCATGTTCTTACAGTTAGTGGCAATTAAGGAAAGAGGCCCAAGCCTGCTCTATATAACAAAATTAATAGACTGGCACACTCATAGCTAATGTAGGACATCTGTACCACACTTCTCCCCACAAGGCTGACATCTTTGTGGAAGAGGAAATTAAAAGATTGTAAGGGCCAGAGACTACTACAGTGTTTTACAGACACAGCAGGCAAATGCACATATGATCTCACAGCAATTGGTACACCTGACTTGTGCAGGCGCAAGTGAGACCATATCCCAGCATGGGAATAAGTGGGCATGAAGTCTCATCTGTAGGTATTGTCATTTTATAGTTGTTGGGAAGGAGAAAACCATGGCTCTTTAATGGTGTGTCACCTCATAGATTGAGTACTCTGCAGGGCAGGCCCTGCAAAATTAATGAAAATGGAATTTACTGGGTTTAAAACAAGAAAACAGTAATATGAATGCTGTATGAACAGGAAAGTGGTGGTTGAACAGGAAAAATTTTGGAGGTGGGAACATGATCAAAAGTATTGTTTGGAATCATCAAAGACTTAATAAATTTGTTATTTTAAACTACTCATTTTATAAGCCACTCAAGGAGTTTGAGAATAAGGAATATAGTTGAGCAGAACAACAAATAATCTTGACTCACAGTCAGCTCATCAGTAATAATCAAGTCCCTCTCCATCATACTTGGAATGCTGAGAGTTTCATTTGAACTTGACTCACCCTATGGCCTGTGGGGCTAATTGACAGCAAAGTTTCAGAACTTTACACGTTAATATAACAAATAGCCTTTTGAATGGCATCTAAGGTGAGAGCAATGACAGACAATCAACAATATTATGCTGAATGGTACATGAGAGGGTCAAAGTTCAGTTCTGTGAAGAGAGATTCCTGTATATGAGAAACTCATTTACATAAATCTTTCAGTCTGAGGAAATGGCTCAGCTGGTTATAATGCTTTCATTGTAAGCAGGAGGTACTCAGTTTGAATCCCTAGGAACCCACATAAAGCTGATTATAACCTGCTTTAACCCCAGTGACTTCTGATCAAGAATCCTGTGGGTAACAGGAGCAACAAAATTAAGATTAACCCTACCTCAAATAAGGCAATATGAGGATCAATATACAAAGCTATTCTCTGACCTCCAGACTTGCACCTTGGTACATGTTACATGCTTGAGTTCAGACATACAAAGGCACACATGCACACACACACACACACACACACGACTAACTTTTAAGGAGCATAATGGAAATATCAAATTTACTACCAATGCCTGTGATGGTATATGTGCAAATAAAGAGAAGTTGGGTGTGTCTAGAATCACTCAAACCATTATTAAGTCAAACATAATGATAAAAATGAAGCCACTTTAGAAGGAGTGACAAGAAATGTGTTCATATGTCCAAAATTCCAAAAAGGCTAGAATACTGAAAAATGAAGCTTATGAAGAAATCAGTTATAAATTGTGACAAGTATTATCCCATAATGTCTTAATTTGCTTCTTACTGCTGTAACAAATACCATGACCTAAAGGAACATGAATGAAATGGGGAAAGTTTGAATTTGGATTACAAATGCTGGTCAAGTTCATTTTGATAGAAGTCACGGCAGGAACTCAAACAGGAGCAGAGGCAGGAACCATGTAGGAAGGATGGTTACTCAGTTAATTTTCGTGGATTATTCAGATTGTTCCCTTGCTATCATAGGACCTCCTACCTAGGAGTGACACTGTCCACAGTAGGCTGAGCTCTCTCATTCAATAAATAATAAATACAATATTCCACAGAAATGCTAACAGGACAATATGACAGACATCATAACTCAATGTGAGTTCCTCTTTCTAGATCTATCCAAGTTTGTATCCAAGGTGTACCTTGGCTCAAAAGGGTCAAAAGGGCTTAGATAGCTCCCATTTCTCCAGCTCTACCATCCACAGCAGTGGCTCCTTATTTAATAGGCTCCAGTCCACATCTCCTGCTACCCTTAATGATTACAGCAATGCATTGGTATCTCTAATATGGTAACTTTTCTACTGCAACTGAGGCTGCAATTGCACATGTGGCCTATCCTGTCCTCTGAGAGTGCCATTGTTCAGCTGCTCTCTGTAACCCCATCAACCCTGTATCTTTGAGCAACCAGAGAAGGTACCATTCAGGACACTTATAAATTACCAAATGTAGCTGCCTGCTTGAAACATAGACTTATCTTCTTCTGGACCATGACTTCTTTGTGCTGTCCCTGGGACATCCTTCTCAGGAGATTTCACATCAGTAATAATGGCCTCATTAATTATACTTTAGCTAAAAGGACCCAGCATATATTATCCCAATAAGTAAAATTTTGACTTTCTCATATATTTAATCTTGAATATAACATAAGTAGACCTGATTGAATCTTTGCTTCCCTCTTAAACTTTATAAGCAAGACCTCCATCAACTACATTTTTCTCAGTAGTTACGTATTTCATGATTCCACAGAATAGTCCTTTATACTTTGGGCAGTCACTGGTCTTTCCAGTGCATATCCAAATGCTTCCACAATCCTCCACAAAATAAATTATCATGTCTGTCACAGCAAACACCTATTTTCTATAACAATTTTTGTTATAGTTTGCTTATATGGCAATGAAAAACACCATAACCAAAAGCAACATATGGACTAAGGGATTTATTTGACTTACACATCCCACTTATGGTTAGTCACTGAGCTAAGTAGTGCAGGACCTCAGGTAGAAGCAGACGTAGGAAAGATGGAAGGCAACTTCTTATTGGTTTGCTTCCTATAGCTTGCACAGCTTGCTTTTTCATACAAACCAAACCACATGTACAGGAATAGACTGCTCAGAAGAGACTTATCTCTCCTGCATCAACCACGAAAATACTCCAAATACGCAGATATATACACAGGGCTATATGATAGAGATCATTCTTCACTTGAGGAATCTTTTTCACAAACAGATCTACATTTGTGTCATGTTAACAAAAATCATATTCATCACTTCAAAGGTACCCTAAGTATATCAATATGAAAATATAATTGTTAGATAGAGCTTATGGAAGAACTGGTAATAGATTTTATTTCTGAATTATCAAAGGTACACTTTGTACACTAAAGAATTTTTATCACACCAAATTGTGCAAATACTTCAGTTGTCTAACAAATATATTTCAGTAGCGATTTGAGAGATGTACTCTATATTTTATGGAACTTATGTTTTTAACATTGTCCAAACCTAGCATGACCCAAAAGAACAATTTCCAAAATTAAGGGAAACTTTGAAAATAGCATTATTTACAACTCTAAAACTTTGATCACAGCATATTAGTTCTATAAAACATTTTAACTGCTCCATTGTTTACACAGAAAACAAAAGTTCATTTTCTTATAATTGCCTAATCAAGTAAACCCTAATTACAATATGTTGTAAGTACCTTTGGTAACATTTGATAATTCTAACTTAAAATTAATGATTTGGTGTTAGTAATTAAGAGTAGGAAAAAAAACACATGCTCCTTAAAAAACAAAAATACAGTGTAACAACAGATGTTTTCTTGCACAGTATCTTATTGTAAAATAACGTAAAAAATTTAAAGTGTTTTCTTTTTATTAAAAAAAGTAGATTATTTGTAGTACTTATTTTATAAAATTGTTGAAATGTTGCAGTTAAATTTTTTCAGAATAGACAAAATCTTTATCAAATGTGTGCGTTTTTTTAAAATTTAACAGACATAAAAATTGTACAGATAAGCCTGTTTCCCCAGGATTTGAGTGATAAATATATTTCACATACATGTTCATATCTAGGAAGAAATGATCTTATTGAGTGTCAGGGAAGAAGGGAAATAGAGTAAATTGGAGTTACTAAGCACTTACACTGTGGTAGGCAAGATTAGGGTACTGTTGTGGATGGGCTTGGTACTGTTCTTGTGAACCAATCCCCTAATGAATAAAGGAACCAATCACTGGGCAAGTAGGAGGGACTTCCCAGTTAGACAGAGGAAGAGACAAAGAAGGAGAGAGTGAGGTCCTTATTGAACTGGGATAGTGTGAGGGCAAGATGAAACTATGGGGGTCTCCCAGTTTCAATGGAGGATCTGTCAGTATTTGCCACCTGAGGATTTAGATTTAATAAGGATTACAAGATTAGGATTTTAGTTGCTATAGCCAGTGACTGAGTTACCATTGTTTCTGAACTAAGTTTGTGTTGTGTTTTCCTTCATGCAGTGGCTTGTCTGGGTTCCAGGGAACAAGGTACACCAGCAAAGCATGGGTTTGCCTGATGTGTACCACAAAGGCTGTGGGGGTATTCAAGCATGGGACTGAAGAGATAGCAACCCACCAGTGGGAGCTTAGTGAGCTCAGTGGAGAAGTTTTGGGAGCTCCAGGCCAAAGAAAGTCTGCCATTGCCCACCAGTGCATGGACGGCCAGGCCGCCAAGGCAGAGAGTTGCTAGCACCAGTGTTGGAACATGCCAGTACTGTTTTATGAATATTTCCCGAAACAAGGTACCTACTCATTTAAATGTGGAAATGTATAAATACTTATGATTTCCAGTTTATGAACTTATACAATTTAAAATCTAGATTGATGGACTTTCCACCTGGCTTCCTGACAAACTAATTGACCTTTATCAGCCTATCTATCACATATCTCTCTACCATTAACCATCCTTTTCTCTATTATCTATCTGTCTGTCTATCTTTCTATGAATGAGTGCTAATACTCATTGCCAGGCTTCTAGGTTTAAAATCACCATGAAAATGTTCTAAGCACATCTATGATGGTTTTCAAAGTATTTAAGTGAAGAAGGAAAGCCCTTCTTGATGTGAGAAGTGTGCCTAGAGGCTGGTATACTGGACTGAATTAGAGACAGGCTTCTTCTGAGTTTATATCTCTCTTTGGAATTCCTGAGAACAGACGCAACATGAGCAACTACCTGTAATTACTGCACCATGTCCTCCCCACTATGATGCATTCAAAATGTAATGAAAATACCTTCCTTTTTCCTTTCCACTCTTGCTTTCCTCTTTCCTTCTTTCCTTATGTTGTCAAGCATTTTATCATAGCAACGAAAAGAGTAACTAGTATATGATGTCTATCTATTTAACATCTATGTATCTATTTATCATCTATATCTATCATCTTCATATCATCATTATATATAACAATACAAATTTTCTTGCTTTTCATTTTGATTTTATACCTTCCTTGTCTATAAGTTACATGTACAGTTTAGTTGTACATAAATTGTGGTGAAGCCATCTTGATATGTGCTTTCCTCAATATCACTGGATTTAGAATAATTAACAGTGAATGCTAAAGTGCTCTCCATGTTCAAATGACTTTTCATAGTAGTAATTTCAAAGTGCAGTGTGGGAAATATTTTGTGACTATCCTTAAATGAAGAATACTCAAGATTAGAATATGTCTATAGAGTCACATCTGTCCAACATTCTCAAAATTCTCATGAAATTATGAGGCACTTGCATGACTTAATATATAATATGCCAAATTTTAATGCACATGGAATGAAAGAGAACAAAACCTCAAGTCAGAATTTTTCATTCATCTTAGCTATAATTTTGATGTTCCATTAAGAGTCCAAGGGATATAAAATTGGTGTTAAATTCACTATAGTGGGAGATGATGTGGACTTTCACGATCTGAGGTCTAGATTGATGTCATGATGCATATCTAAAATCTAAGTTCTTGACATTCTAGGGCATCAGAAAGTAGGATCAGAAATGGTAGGCCAACTCAACTACAGAGACTCCAAACCCCAAAATGGTCAGAAAAAAATTAATCCCAGAATAAGCCCTAATAAGTTAACATTAGGGTCAGTTTTGTTGTTTCCATTATACAGATCTTACTTAATTAAAGATCAGTTTATTTGTAAGTATTCCACAATCATTCAAATAGTAAATTGAATAAAATCAGACATTAAGAATTTGTCTCCAGAAATATGGCACACTATGATCTGTCTGATATAAAATCACATTCATGTTTCAGTGACCAACAATCATTCTGTACATCTTCCTTAATTATGAGCTCTTAGAAGTTACCAGTTTGAGCACTTTGGATTAATTTTATAGGTGCTGTGCTGCTATGGGTATTTTAGCAGGAACTGGGGACCAGGTATAACTTGACTTACTGAGTACACTAGTGCTGGGGTATAAGATTGTGGGTGAAATTGGGCCATGGTCTAAGGTAGAAGCTCTGCCATCCAAAGGGTGCAGTAAATATCAAGGATGTGCTGGTGAAAGATATCAATCAAGGTATTTTTGTGCAGCCCCTTGATAGGTCTCACAGGACTGTTTAAACAAACAAACAAACAAACAAAACAGGTCTGATTTCCCTTTTTTACTGACTCCCTGTATGACAGTGTTCTTCCTGTCTGTCACCCTCCCACCCTGATGTCCCAGAATGTATATTAAATCCTCAAGAGAGTCTGAACCAGTAGCACCACCTGTCTTCTTCTTTGAGCTTCCAGTAGAACAAGATATATAAGCATTGGCTGTTTCATTGCAATTAGGTTTTTGTTACATACAGCACATAGAGATGGTTCTGGAATATACAATAAATATATTTTTATCTTTGATAGAAAGAGTTATGACATACATACAAACTAATAGAAGAAAATACTCAAGCATAGTACACGTTTAACTTACCTCTCTCAGTTCCTTACCTTTCCAAAAGCATATATGAGCCAAGGTCAAATATCAGACCTGTAAACAGTGTTAAGAAATTAAATATCCCATCATACCCCATAGGCTCCAGTAAAGACTACAACTGTCACTAAAATGTAGAATTCAACCTTCTACTCTCAATTGAATAATAAAGGTTATGATTCTCTGCAATCTAATGAAATTGCTAGCGAAGTTTCAGCTCCTGTATTACTCTCTGTGTATCTTTCACTTGTGCAATAATATTATATAAAACTGAGCATTTAATTGCCTACCAGCCCCTTAGTGAGTCTTTTTTTTCCTGGCTAGCAGATCCCAACCCTTTAAATCTTCAGTCAGGTAATACAGATGCAATTTCAGATAAGATTACCTCCACCTGATTAATTTAAGCAAAGCCTCCCAAGTGCCTGCCTGTGGCAATCTACATGCCTTATTAACAGCAGTGCTAAAACACTCCTCCAAAGTGCCACAGGTCAGCCAGAGCAGCTTAGAAGCAGCTGTCCCTATTTCAGAACACAGTAGTAATAAAAAGCTTTGAATGACCTAATAAGTTAATAATAAAATTTGCTCTCTTGTTGCCAAATCCTAGATTGTTAGTGCATATACATGGATCCTTTCAAAACACACACAGATTAAATGCAAGTATATTAAGAGTTATATCTTTTTGTTCTGTCTACAGAGATTCCTGTTTAATATTATTTTTAAAAAACATTAAATAACTTTGCCTTTCAGGCATAGAAATAGTCCTGTGAATTAAATAAATTTCAAGAGATAACAAACTGACCCACTGATGCCTCTATGTGAGATTTCAGATCCAATGGAGGGTGTAGCCATGCTATGGCAAATTGTGTTAGGGAGGCTCCGTTAGAGGATTTTTAAGGTAAATAGACACAATACTTCAGGTCTCCATGAGCAAATTGGGCATGAAATGGTATAAAGGCCAGTCATGATTTCTCCCCATTGACTGGCCTTATTATCTTTTTCAAACAACAAACAGAGGAAGACACCATCTGAACTACATGGTATGCTTCATAACAATTTCCAGCACCAAAGTATTAACACAAACTTTAAAACTGTAAAAGTATGTGTTTCAGTATGGTTTATTAAAAAACACAAACAAACAATTTACAATTACAAATTTGGATGCTAGATACACAATATATGCTTAGCACTCAGTTGAGACTAGGACTCTAAATATGATTCTAATTTTCAGAATTAATGAGGATTATTGAAGATGATTGGTAATGCCAGACCAGAATGGTTACTATAGATTCGCAGGATATATGTATAATCATGACATCTTAAAACCCTCAGTACTTGAAACATTCATTTATGCAAATTGGTTTAAAACTATTGCTATATGATGTTTTATTGGGAAGAATATTAATTTTTCAAAGTAGACATAATAAACCACAGGACTGCCTCAACATTGCATAAGCTGAAAGACATTTCTGTATCTGAAATTTCTACTTTCTATGTTTTCAACATAGAAACAGTGACCTTTATGCACAGGATGAAAGTGTGTTGTTGATTTGTTACAAAACTGAGTCATTATACATATTTTTAAGCTAATGATTTTTTTGTGTGTGTATGTTTCATCATTATAAAGGACCTTTCTGATAACCTGAATTTATGTTTTGAGTGCACTAATCATAATTTAATACATCGCCATGACCTAATAATGAGAACCTATGCTAACAGGCTGTGTAACAACTATGACTACTTTTAATTTTGACCATGCCATGAAATCAAGAAATTAATATTATATATAAGTTGAAAAATTGAAATAAGACGTATCTTGAACACTAATAAAGACATTCACCTAGACACCTAATTTGAAGTTATTCTAGCTCATTTTTTCCAACTTTTAGCATTATCACAGAAATACATATTTTTGAAGACTACTAAAGTTTTATATCTCCTTGAATGGAAAGATAGCTACTTTATCTTCCTAAGTTAATTGCATATAATTAAGTTGATAGTAATAATTTTTTAACTGAATGTACTTTGACCAGTTACTGTCAATCAGAGTTGCTGTGAATTTATAGTTAATATGTGAACACAAATTAGAATCTATAGAGAATTAAGAAATACATTAAATATTCTCTTATTTTCATTTAATTGGGTGGATTGAACATAAGGAGGTATCTTCTTCTCCTCCTTCTCCTCCTTCTTCCCAGTCTCATGAAATTATTTTAAGAATAAAATGCTAGAAATGCTGAAGGAAGTAAGAGCAACTGCAGGGGACCAAACCAATGAGGCATTTTCTTTTTTTTCTTTTTTTTTTTTTATAAATTTTATTTTCAAAGTTTTTTTTTATTTACATTCCAAATCATTTCCCCTTTCCCGTTTCCTCCCTCCCCGAAAGTCCCATAAGCCCCCTTCCCTCCTTCTTTTCCCCATTCAACCCCCTCTCATTTCTCTGATAAACAGCAAATAGGTGCTAAAAGGAAAGCGGGGGTTATTTAAGTGCTAAGGGTTTTATGATCACCACATGGTGCCATCCTCTCTGCATCTCCTTGGACAATGAGAGATAAGGAAAGCTCTATGAATACTAGGTAATCAGCCCAGGTCCTATCTCTCATGCATTCTGTCTAGGGTTCTTCTAGAAGTATGTATTTATCCTGTCCCTCTTCCAGAACAGACCAAGCCCATCTCATTTTTAATCTCATTATGGATTTATTTCAAAGGTCAAGTACAGTCATTTTGTAGAACTGGGCACATTGATTTGACCATTTTGTCATGATGAAAGCTTTATCACACAGGGATGTTTTGCATGTATTTACTTATCACAAGGTCCACTGTGACAGTCAGCTTCATTATGGCTGATCCTGCATGATTACTCATTTATGGAAGCAACGTACTTTTTAATGCTTTGTACTTCAATTAAATAAATAAAAGGACTAAAATTAATAGACACATGACTGTGAGGCCTGCACAGACTTATGAGGAAAATGAAAATGGTATGGAAAGATACAACATAGATTTTAAAAATACAGAAGCTTATATTCATATCTGGAAATGCTGAAGGGGTTTGCAGACTCATGGGAAGAATGATGATATCAGCCAACCAGACCCCGCCCCCCCAGGGTTCCCAGGGACTAAGCCATCAACCAAGGGGTCCATGTGATTCCAGCTGCATTTATGGCAGAGGAATGCCTTGTAAGGAATCGGTGGGAGGAGAGGTTCATGGTCCTATGAAGGCTCAATAGAGGTCCAGCATGGGGAAATCCAGGGGGGATAGGGGAGAGTGGGTTGGGTGGAGGAGCATCCTTATGGAGGCAGGGGGAGGGAGTATGGGTTGGGAATTTTCTGGGGGGGGACCAGGAAAGGAAATAACATTTGAAATGTAAAGGAAGAATATATTCAAATAAAAAAAAAACAAAAAAGTCATCTCTATGAAAATAGACAGCAGCTATTAAAAAAACAGAGGAGAAAAATGACAAGAAACTCCCCTTATATTAAGACAAAATGATAAAATGCAAAAGTAAAATTATAAGGAAGAGAGATTTGAGGATTGTTTTTAATTTAACTATTTATTGATTCCTTGTAAGTTTTACAACATCCATCCAATGACACTCATCTCCCTATCCTTTCAGATCAGCTGCTCTCTGCACTTGCAACCACAACCCCTGTCTTAGTCTGGGTTTGTATTCCAGCGCAGAACATCATGACTAAGAAGCAAATTGGGAAGGAAGAGTTTATTCAACTTCCACTTCCATGTTTTTGTTCATCACCAAAGGAAGTCAGGACAGAAACTCACACAGGACAGGAACTTGGAGGAGCTGATGCAGACGCCATGGAGGGTTCTGGTTTACTGGATTGCTTCCTCTGGGCTGCTCAGCTTGCTTTCTTATGGAACCTAGTACTAACAGACCAGGGATGGCACCACTCACAATAGACCTTCCCACCCTTGATCACTAATTGAGAATATGCCTTACAGCTGGATCTCATGGAGGCATTTCTTCAATGGAGGCCCTTTTCTCTGTGATAACTCCAGCACGTGTAAACACACAACCTGCCAGTATATCCCCCAAAACAAAGTCTTTTTTTGTGAAATCTGCAATGTGTGACAGTTTGTCCTGCAGCAGAATATTCATTTTATTCACAGTTCTTGAATTGTCATTATTCATTGCAATGTGCCATTGGTCTGGTAGCTTGTTTGAAGTGTCAGGCTTCTGCTGTATAGGTACTGGATCTTCACCGTGAATCCTCACAGAAAAACCACAGTTATTCTGAAGTTTCCCTGTTTCATGAAGATCCTGAGACTTTGGATCTGTAGGCTTGACCTCTTCACACACTCCAGCAGTTCACTGATGTAAGCCAACTTAAAGCCCTGGATTTTTGATGGGGGTTAGTTGGACTGGTCAGCCTTCCAGGTCTCCAGCACCCATACTATCTAAGTGAGCTTCCTATCATTTCCCTGGCTATCTCATCTAATGCTGCAGCCTTCAAGAGGGCAGAGCCAACTCTGACTCTCATGTCTTCATTGCCAACTCATTCACACCCATGCAAGCAGGACCAAATTAATTTGGCTGCCCAGGTAAGATGCAGAGTCCACTCTCCTTAGTACTACAGCAGGTGAGGGACAGGAATGGTTCTACAGTTCTCATGACTCCAGAGTCAGCTCTCTTGCCTAACTCAGGTGGCAAGGTGCAAGGAGGGAGAGGACATCTCACTCTTGCCACTGTATGGGAGACATAGTGGAAAGCCCAGCTCTCTGCACTGAAACCCTTGGGACTGGTTCACCCAAACCCTTCTAATCAGGGCCAGCTCTATTGTGATACCATGGCGAAGTTCAGGGCTAGCTCTACCGCTGATTTCTACCAGAAAATTTTAAAAACAAGTAGTGAAAAGAGAAGCCATAGGATAGAAAGGAGATCATAACAAGATTTCTTGCCATGTCAAAGCATAGTCAGAGTACATGCAAGCACACACATCTGCCAAACAAAGAAGTCAGACTAGAAATACATGCATACATTCAAACTACACAAGTTCAAATGCACACACACCACAGATATTTTAAATATATAAATAAATAATATATATTATTTAAATAATATGTACCTATATACACACACTATATATACATATGTATGTATATAGTATGTGTATGCATGTGGGTGCATGTATGTGTATACGTGTGTATTAGTATATATGTGAGCATGTATCACAGGTGGTTTTGGAGACCAGAAGACAGCATCAGATCACATAGACTGGAGGTGCAGGTGACTGTGAGCTGCTGGACATGGTTATTGGGAACTGAACCCTGCTCCTTTAGAAGAGGTAGTGTTGTTTTTTTTTAATTAGGTATATTCTTTATTTACATTTCAAATGATTTCCCTCTTACTGGTTCCCCCCTCCCCAAAAGTCCCATATGCCTTCTTCCCTCCCCCTGCTCCCCAACCAACCCACTCCCGCCTCCCCTATTCAGGCCCTAGCACAGTGGATATATTGACATGCGGCTAACTACTTAAGACTTGACTAAAAAACTCAAGAATATTTCCAACAATTCATTTCCTAATGGAGATAAATTTGTCATTGTTTTTTCTTAAGTGCCTGTCAGAATATATGTTCCACCCTTTCTTCATATGCTAATCATAAAGAAAATTAGACAGTTGTCCACCATGTACATATCAAATAAAGATGGAAATCTGAATATTGTAGTTTATTTTGCTTTTCCCTTAGAAGCATTTCTTTTTGCAACCTCTTTTGAGAGCAATTTAAAAGAACCACATTAAGGTACATAATAAATCATTTTAAATACTATGCATCAAGAGATGACTAAAATTTTCCCACAACTCAAAAATACAGAATACTACAAACAAGTCAGATCCTGAGAAGAATGGGACAATCCAAAAATAAAATATTTCAAAACATGGTAGAATAAGTAACTCTAGCATCTAGAGGGAAAATTAATAAATTTTCATCTAACCATTTATTCAATCAAACTGATTGGGGTGAGGTGACTGAAGGTCATTCTGTGTCACTCAAGTCTAATATCTGTGCCTTCTATAAAATAATGTTCAGAGAGCTGGTGGAATGCTTTAACAAAATGAGAAATAAAAGCAACTGGGATTTTCTTGTAGATCAGATATAAATATGAGACAAAATGATTAAGATTTTTTGGTAAAATTAGTGCACAGTGTGCAAGGGAGGCTCCAATTTTGCTTTAACATGCCAGGTATGACATTGGGAGCCATCTCATCAAGAAGGAAGGAAGGAGTAAGGGAAACATATGATTCCATGGCTGTGTCCTTATGTCTGCTCAAGACAACAAATTACTACAAGTATTTTTTTCTTTTTTTGCACCATCCGTGGTCTACTAATTTAGAGAAACAAAAGATAAAGCCAAGAAACTGTAAATTTTAAAAAGCAGAACCTCTGTAAATTTTGTGGTGCAAAAGATGTAGCCTCAGTCACCTGAGAGACATAGAGGCATCCACTATCAACTACATGATTTTTGAAACATAACAGTTCTTAGGGCTGGTCTTTCCTATCCCTGGGACTTACCTCAACACTACATAACCTCCTAAAGTATGCCAAGGCAATTTAAAGCTGAACTATTTAAAAAAAACTGAATAAGAGACTAGGCTACAGATATCATTAATCAGAGTTGTCTCAGTGGTAATTTATGCTTCTGCTGAAAGTTCTGAGAAAAGGAAAACCTCTTTATACCTACCTGAACTCTAAATAGTTACTATACAACAAATTATTATGAATATTTGGTATCTATTTAACCCAAAGTTTTAACATGTTTGATGAGAGAATAAATGGAGACAGGGTTTATAAAAATAGGAAGACTCTGGTAAGTAAGAAGAAAATTTATATATATATATATATATATATATATATATATATATATATATATATATACATACATACTGAGAAATATTTGTAAATATTTTGTTTGGAAATATAAGGGTAAATACAAATAAAATCATATAGAAAGTCAAACTCTTCCCCAGAGAGCAGGAAATGGGTTTCAGGGAAGGGATGAGGCCATTGTCAAATATGTTCAACTGCATTACAAATGCATCATTAGCCCATTCACTACCCCGAGAGTGTGGTTTTTTTTCTAGTCTTTATATCAAAGATCTGGGATACAGCGTCATCCTGCTATAGACAACTTGTTCACCAAGATACAAGGTGGAACTCATTGAAGAAGCATTCTAGAAACTTTGTTTCTAACAACAGAAAATAAATGACATTGTATTTAGATTTACTTTCAGATATTTTTAAATTTATTTTTTTTAATTTTGAATAATTTTAACACTTTAACACAAAGAAATACAGTGCCCTAACAAATCTGTAAGGTGCCAATAAGTAAGAAAGAGGCAATAAATATTTGTTCCTGCAGCAACAAGAGAAGGGAGAAAGGAAGACTCAGCCTGCAGAGGACGGTCAGTCCCATCATCTAACCAAACAAA